>WBZZ01001029.1:237500-251436 GCA_019918135.1 Paulinella micropora | reverse complement strand
TACGATAGATTATATACTGTCGTACCTGAGCACGGTCAATCTCTACTTGTGTCGGTATATCGCAGGGTCGGGTACATACACCTCGACTTCGGATATAGATATTAGGACTGGCCCCCTAATAGCCTATATTATAGGACATCCGCCTTATACAAGGGTATGTCATTAAAAAAGACAATGTACTTACGATCTCCCTGTGAATAATAATAATAATAATAATAATAATAAGAAGAAGAAGGAGATCAAGGGGGGAATACAGCACCACGTTGCTTGTATTTTTTATTAATAGTACGTTTGTTCTTGACATACTGCCGAAAAACTTGAAAATTGAGGGGAAGGAGTTCAAAATTTACAAGAAAGGCTAGAGAATCCGCTTTGACGTGCCGTATGAGGATATATTTATCGTCTTTTAGCGTCTATCCGTGGGTCGATGCGCTGTGTGGCATGACTTCATAGCGCATACTATTTGCAGAAAGAAATCAGAAGGTGTATGACGAAAATGCTATTTCCGTCATAAAATCGGGAGGGGGTACTGTAGGCATCACCCCCGGATAGCCGGTAAAAAGTACCTTTTCCTGGTGACAGGTGCACCAGCTTGTTTTTCAGTATTATTTGTCCGGATTGGACCTGATGCCATTTTATTCCTGGTCTGTTGCCGTTTTCCTTTTTGGCTTCACTGAGCTAATACAACGAGACATCATTCTCATTCTTGAGGACTGTGTTTGGTTGTATTACCGACTTTTTACGAGCTATCGTTGGGGGCATTACAGTTTTGGAACGAATCGTCCGGTACCTGTTCCCGTTTGGTTAGGTTACCGGCTCCGTGGAAAGACTCCAGGACAGCACGCCATAGGGTCTGCCAACTACTACTACCACAGCAAGCTCAAGGAAAACAGACGGTAAGTCTACGGTCCTCAATGAGTTTCAGTACTACTCTCAGAGGCACAGACAAAAACAAAGGCAGTGTGACTGCAAAGGGACAATATGACGGGAGAACCCCGTTCAAGCAATTTCAGAGAGAAATAGTTTTAGCATTAGGGGCCAAAGGACTCAAGGGGACACTAAAGACCCCTCAAGAACATATTAGGCTAGTGCATGAGAGTAATGTAAGTGCTCTACAAGGGGAAAACAGTTCCCAACTACATGATGTGGAGGTGGGAGAGAGAGCAGGAAAGCAAGCAGCAAGAGGGAGAGGAAAGATAGGGTTGAGAGAGGATGAACTTCGGAGGAAGCTGAGTTAGACTCAGAGTCAGAGACAGATAAGGAAAACCTTACCTCTTATTTTACTGAGACAGAAAGGCAGCCTACGTTAGGGGGAGATAGTGGTAAGAGTGAGCAAAAGGGAGGAGAAGAGCAGGTGGAGGAAAGGGGAAGAGTGAGTAGTCAGCTTTCACCTACCTATTCCACACCAGCAACGACAACAATCAAGACGAAGAGCAAGGAACAAGTAGAGGAAAAAGAGAATGAAGTCAGAATGATAGTAGCATATGAGGAGAGTTTGGAGCATGAGATGAAAAGACAGAGAGATGAAGCTTTTTCGTTTGTGTTTGATAAGCTAGCAGGCAAAGCCAAGAGGAGTGTGGCAGATTTGGTGAGAGACACCTCACCAGACTTTGGTCAGAACTTGCACACTGTGTGGGCAAGACTAACCAAAAGGTTTGGTAAGGTGAGTGAGGAAGATGTGCAAGACAAAATAAATGCGATGAATGCATGGACATTTGATGAGGGGAGTAATTATGCTCCGCAGTTTGATGCGTTTGTTGCGTTAGATGAAGAGCTAAAGGCAGTAGGCCATAAAACACCCCACAGAACAAAGGAAACAATAATCACTAATGCATTACAAAACCCTGAGTATGCCTCAGAGGGGGTGAGAAAGGATTGGGAAGGATGGATGAGCACGCTAAAGATGAATAAGAAACAGCATGCATGGTCTTTTGAAAATGGTGGGAGTTGGAAGAAAGAGCGTTTGATGATAGATAGATAGGAACAAAGAAAGAGATAAGAAGATGAAGAAAGAAAAAGGACACGCAGGAAAAGATGCCAACAAAAGAGAGGAAAGGCAGAGAGGTGTTTGTTTTCGGTTTCAGAGAGAGAGAGTGGATGCAAGTGGGGGGATGAGTGTCGTTTTGCTCATACAGAGGGGTCAGTCACTATGCATAGTGTGCCTGGAGTGTGCTACATGTTTGAACAGTCAGGCAGCTGTGATAGATCTAACTGTAGGTTTAAACACATCACCACTAATAAGAAAGGGGGAGGGAAAGGAACAGGAACGAAAAAGAAGACTTTGAAGAAAAGAGACATGAAATGTTTCAATTGTAACATGGAAGGGCATGTGTTCTCAGCATGTGAGAAGGAGTGCAGGATGTGTGGGGGTGAGCATAGAGTGCATGAATGGGAAGGGATGAAGAAGGCGAGAGAAGAGCCAGGTGAGAAGGAAGAACCGAGAGAGAAAGAAAAGAGAGCAAACATGGAAAGTTAGGAAGGGGGAGTGAGTCAGACACTTCTGACACAGATGAAGAAGGGCTCGAATTCACGGGGTCAAACGCCATAAAGAAGGCGGAGAGATGGTTACGATCGCGAGACAGAGTAGGCATGGTAAAGGAGAAGGCCCACATGGGCAAAGTGAAGGGAGAGAGAAGTCTATCGACAATGTGAGGGGCGAGTGTCAGGTGGGCAGCAATGTTTTGTATGCACGCATGACATGGAGAGTGAGAAATGTGTTGTTGCGAGAGGCAGCGTGTGGTCTGTTGAGAGGGCGATTTTGCGGGCTGCATACAGATCAGGAAAGAGAGAGTGCGAGGGAAGGCTTAGCCCCAGTGATGGGGGAGCAAAACATAAGCCGTTAGTTGAGAAGGAGAAGAAAGAGAAGGAAGCGCTCAAAGCGCAGAAGCAAGAAAAAGAAGGGGAAAGGAGTGGCTGAGTCCAGTCAGAAGAGGCCAAGGAAAGGGCAAGGTTATTTTATGGAGTCGGGGAACCAAGTTGACTCTAACGACGACGACCAACGCGACTGGCGTGTGGGAGGCAGCGAAAGCGACAGCGGCGCAGATGTGGACCCGTAGCGGCGATTCCAGTTGGTGGAGCGTGCGGTGCGCAAGTGGTTCCATGACCCGGGCGGAGGACTACAGCGTCGGCGAGATGGCGGATGGGAGCCGGGAAGTTAAGGGACCCGGCGGCTTCATGGAAGCAAGAGAATGGGGGAGCGCGCGGTGGGCGGCGCAACAACTGGACTTTTTGACTACTGCGTCAGCATAAGTTAAGTTGGTTAGAGGGATGCAAAGTTAGTATTGCGTTTGTGCATATAGTTGTTAGTACGGCTCCGGTAATTTCTGAATAGGGCTACACATATTTACCATCATATATGCAAGGTTAGTAGCATAAGGTAGATGGGGCCGTTATTCCTAAATAGGGGGAGCAATGGATAATTTATTAATTAATATTAGTATTTAGTCATACCGGCCCACCCCAATGACAACTTCATTACCTATTTTTACCGAAATCACTCTAAGTGTAACGGTGAATTTAATGCTTTGGCGGTCTGGGGTTGTGGTATGTAGTGACGTGTCAGTATTATTCAAATATCTAAGTAAAAGTAAAGTACGAACCCTCTCGTCCAGTGACTTGCTGTGTCCTACAGTAGATACTTTATTGAGAAAAGGGCGCCAGGGAACAGCCCGATTATATACTAGGCCGGACATACGTAAGTTAGTAATGGCTCTAACGACACATTACATATGCCGGCCCATACTGACTATCCGATTAATTATATTAATAGGTCTAACACTCCCCCTGGATCAAAGTAAATCATTATTAAATTAACTGTAGGTCCCAATACATCTATTCTGTGAAAATTATAAAAACACAGACTTAAAACATAATAATACTCACCAGGCTTACCCTCACTCTCTCCAAGAGGTGAAGTTATGTCGATGGTGGCTACCCGACTTGCTAGGGCAAGTATGCATCAACTAGATTACATACAGGGCAGCCCCCCCCAATCAAGCTAGGCCTGGTCGACGAGAAGAGGATTAGGTCCTACGCACCCCCTATCCTATGTTGAGTAACATTATGTATGTAACGCAAGTATGGTATGGTCATAATACACACATAACATTGATATATATATATATATATATATATATATATATGATCACGTAAGTAGCCATAATATATAAAAATAAGATATATGATAATGTATCCACCTGTACTGATCTATCAGAAGGCCCATGATGATCAACTTGAACTATATGTTACTTATCTATCCGGTAGTATGAATTTATAATTTTTACAGCGGGCGGCTTCCCGTAGAGGGATATAAAAAGAACATAAAATAACTGATAATATGTATATGAACAAAGACACTATATCTGTAATTATCGGCCTGTCTGGTACATCCGGCTGGTCTGAAGTACTTCCGTGTTGTTCCACACTCCCGTGTGGCACGTTCACCGACCAGCCGGACTCCATGTCGGCTTCTTATAGATTTTTATGTATTTAAGTGTATAGAGATAGAAGTTGGAACGAAGCGAGCAAAAGGGACAAGATCTACAATTAATAACTATTGCATATTGCGATAATGGCCCTTATTTCAGGTTGAAAAACTGAAGTGATAGTTAAATCGGTTTGACAACCTGAAATAATAGTTAAGTCTTATTTGAAAAATTGCTCATTCCACCATTCTGGGGCCGGTCACTCGCCACCGGGCCCAGTCCGTCGGCACTTGTCTATTCGTTCACCTGTACAACTTATGTGTAATATGCGAGAAAATTATTGGATTACATACCCCGGGAATATAAACGAAGTTCAAGATGATAAGCCTTACTAATACGGAAATTGCTCGAATTTTATCTTGAATTTAGCGCAATTTTCCCTACTAAGCACCACGGAGATTTTCCAGCCAGGTAATTGAATTTATCTACCGTGAAATGTATTTTGGTGAAAACATCTGCGATATTTTCCTCCGTAGGGACCCGGAATAGTTTGACCTTTCCTTCTCTCACGGGTTGCGCTAGAAGGTGGTATCGAACCTCTATGTGCTTGGTCCTGGCTTCTCCTAGCCCTTTCTCCGATAATAATATCGTCCCTTCGTTATCCTCGAAGAGAGGGGTAGGACCTTCAAGACTTATTCCGATATCCCGCAAAGTTTGTTGTAATGCAAGGAGTTCTCTGACTGCCTCATTAGCTGAAACAGTTTCCGACTCTACCGTAGATTGAGCTATTACGGATTGCAGTTTAGAAAACCATGAAATTGGTGTCCCGTTGAACAAATAGACGTATCCTGACCTTGATTTTCTCGAGTTTTTATCCCCCGCAAAATCCGAGTCTACAAATCCGACTATCGGTTGTTCCGCGATAATCCTGTCTACATTAGCGAGCACTGGCACACTGGACATGTCCATTCCGGGTATTGTGGGCTTCCCAATGATATCATCGATGGCATTGACCGCAGCACAAGATTCTAAGTTGGGCTTCCAGGATTCCGGAGTTTTAGGAACCAAGAAATTAGTTTCCAGTAACTTCCGTAAATTCCGATCACCTCTTCTGAAAAATAGCGCTCGCGGGGTCAAGAGCCACAAGAACATTCGGTGCACCATAGCGTAAGATATCTCCGGGTTAGGGACTTGAGACTTCGCTGCTATACTCAAAGGGCATATGAAGAGTGGCCGAGTGTGCACGGCCAAAAATATGAGCATTGAGGCATCTAAGGTCATAGCGTATAGGCGATGGTCCTTCTTCAAAGGGGCGGGGTCCTTCTTCAAAGGGGCGGGGTTATCGGAAGTGAATGGCGTTTTAGCCTGTATCTCCTTCATATAACCCAACTCCTCTAAAATCAACAGCTCATACTTACGCTGATGCAAAGCAATCCCCTTTTCAGTCTGGATGATCTGGATATTTTTGAATTCAGTAGCCTTGCCCAATGCCTAGGTCCTTGCACCGAAAGCCTCTCTTTTCGAACAGTTTCACCATCCTGGCGTGTTTTTCTTGAGACGCGGCGTGGCAGCCATCATCAACATGAAAAAACACCAGTTGGGTGGTTTGTGGACTACTCCCATGTTTTACGAAAGAGCCCTGTCTAGCGTGAGTGGCTTGAATTCGTGTTCCGTAATGAGCTCCCCAGACAGCACGTCGTACCAAGACGGCCTGCCTCCGGATGTCCGTATAGGGCCTTCTTCAGAAGCTAGACATAGTCTGCCGTCTGAAATTCGGCCAGCGGTTCGACATATATGTCGTATGGGAGATTCGCGTGCAAGTAAGCGGTCGTGAAATCAATCAACGATAAGTCTATTCCGAAAAGGCTGCATAGGCTACCATGAGCAAAATGGTCCTGTGCTGGGCTGTGGGAGAGTAAGTCTTTCTGAGATTGTACTGAGCGTAAGCTTTCAGGAGGCCCCCTCTTAGGGTTATCCGGGCTTTATGGAATTCATGCAGTACCTTGTTGTTTTACCGTGTCTATCCATTTTATAGGAATGATTGGTGTGCCCGACATTTTCGCTTCGCTCACTTTTCGCCAAACAAACGCTTTTAGTTCTTTGAGCTGTTCGAATTCTTTCTGTCTAGCTTGTTTACGGTCTTTTGGTTTTTGTACTACAGGGAATTCCGGGAATTTCTCACTCACGAGACAATACTCCGCCCGATTTTCCTCCCGGGCACATACCGCAACATGAGCATTCCTCATCCTCTTTCCTGTGGTAATGTTTTCAATCGAAATTTCTGCCTGTTCGTGTGATCTCCATTCCGGTTTATGCGCTGCTCTCTGCACCTCTACCCTCTCCCTCTCCCTCTGCAAACGCAAATTCTGAGGTGACCTCGACCCCGTTGAGATCAGAATCAGGATTTGTGTCGGTCGATAAGGGTGGTGGTGCGGATATGGCTTTTTGCTCACGAGATTCGGGTATTGGTTCTGTATGTTGCGGGACTTTGGCGTATTTGACGATTTCTGTGACTAATATCTTATCTGTAACGCCATCGTCAAACAAGACACTATGCGCGGGAAAGCGTTTAAATTTACGGGTAACCGGAGCAGACGGGGCTGTTGCTGTCCCCCGTCGTATTGCCGTCTCCCATTTGTCCCCGTTAGTTAATCTAGCCCACTGCTCCCCGAAAGCCCTTGCCGGGATTTCCACGTACGTTCCGGACAGTTGTCGGTTTTCTTTGGGCTTACGCCCCCTTCTTGCTTTCTTTATCTGCTCATCACTCGGCTGGGCAACTTTGGGACTCGGATGCTCTAAGGGGGGCGGGCTCGTGCTCACGAACACCGGTCCCTCTTCCGCCTCGCTATCCTCGTCAGTTTGCGGAGCGTGGAGTGACTCATCATGGGGGGATTCCTGAGTAAGGATCGGAGCGGGAGGGAGAGTTCCTACCGGGGGACTTCTTCCCCCTGCCGGAATCTCTCCTCCGGGGTCCTCCCCTGAAACGGTTCCTTGATCTTCTGGGGTCATTTGTTGCGATAGAGGAGGGGGGAGCTGTTGCCAATTAACAAACAACATCTCACCCTCAACATCATCTCTTTCGAGAGACTTGGATGCCCCCCTCTTCCCCGGCCTCCAAACGTCAAAGATAACATCACGGACATTACCGAATATTTTCCTCGCAACCGAATCGTATACGCGATAATACCCGTTGTTTCTTTCATACCCGAGAAATAAAACTTTCCTCCCCCTCTCACCTTTCCCCCTCTTTGCGTCTACTTTCATGTACGCCAAACATCCAATGGGGCGCAAATGACGCAAAAGGGGTTTTCTCTTATGAACAACTTCATAAGGAGATTTCCCCTTAAAAGGGCCGCGGGCATGAGGTAAGAGGTTGCCAAAATAAGTGGAAGCTTTCTCCTTCTCAGTCCACATGGACTCAGGAAGATCGGCGTCGCTGAGAACTGCCCTTGTGGGTCCGCCGCACGTCTGGTGGGCTCGTTCTATTTTAGCAACCGCCTGTTTCTCCCCCGTCGGAGCCTCAAGGAGGACTGGTTGATTTATATCAATTCAAGTCTGAAACTCCTTGTACTTACCATATTCCTGGTCACAAGTCAAGAATTTCACTTTTCTTCCTGTATGCCGTTCGAAGAAGGCAACGGCCTTAAGGAAGCATGTGAAAAACTCATTCTTATGTCTCAGATAATAGTCTAACTCAAACCCAGATGCAAAACATTTGACGGTGAACTTGTACTTTTTCCCGTCCCACGATAAGGTATTCCACCAACCCTGAGTATCCATTGATATGTGGACCCCAGGGTGGCGTTCTACCGCATGGTGGTCGTCTTTGAAATGGGGCACTCTCTTTATCTTATTCTTTAAGCACCACTCGCATCTCGTTACTCGTTCCCTCCACTCCCTCCCCACTATCCTTAATTAATACTCCCATATAGTTAGCCATTCGCTCCATGGCTTTTACCCCTCTGTGCTTACACAAACGATGGAACACAGTGGCATGTATGTTTTCATGATAGTGAGGACGAAAGACAGGACATAAAGCTTTATTACCCAGCGCTTTATCTCCCTTACTCTCAGCCCTCTCATCTTTCTCATGATCTATCTCAGTAGAGTTGGGTACGTATGTATTAGGTACGTCACATCGCCAACCACAAATACACGGTGACAACAAACAGTACACATCATGATATGTAGGTGGGTTGGTTTTCTGAGAAAGATGAGAGGTGGGTTGTCAAGCTTGTCCCCCGAGTCCGACGTGTCATCATCGTCGGGCTCGGGGGTCTCGCTTGTGACGGAGGGCGTAGTAGTAGAGGGACCTGTGGGCTCATACCACTCGTTAGGATTGAGAGGTGGGGTGCCCGGGGCATCAAACATCGTCAAGTGGTTTGGGAGTGCTCTCCCTCTAGCCACGGTTTGGTCTTCCGTAATAAAAATGGGCTTTCTGAGCACTATCACTTGATTGTTTTGATGTATGACGGCAAAACCCTCACGAACCCATGCTGAAGTAGCCACTTACCCGTATTTTAGGTGCGGGTTGTAGGTAGTGTGGGCATCACCATAAGCCTGTGGTAACTTGCTCTCCTTCTTGCCCTGAGCTATTCCTGCTACTGTGTTGATAGTGATAGGGTCACTCTTAGAGCTACCAGATCCATAGAGTTTACGCATTCTAGTTTCTAATACGCTGCTCTGAGCTAGCTGCTCTACTACCTTGATAAATTCAGGCAGCTTGGGCCTTTGAGTAGGTAAGAGAGGACACCCAGTGTTACGATAGTAGGCTTGATAGACAGGTAGGTGTTTTAATTTCTTCATGATGCCTGTCTTCATCATCTCTGGTATCACTCCCATCGTCTTCTCCTGTGTTTTGATAGTCGTGAGATAGTTAGCTAGCCAGCTACTCACCTCACTAACCTTCTTAGGGTACGAATGGTATAGCTTTTCCTGATCCTCTTCAAACCTTATGAGGTCAAGATCTCCATAATGTTTTTTGAGGGCGAGGAAACACTTTACACCGTCCGTATCCCCCTGCCTCATTATAGTCATCACCTTCTTATCGTGAGCACATGATTGGAGTAGGAAAGCATAGAGCAATCTGTTTAGCTTAGCTTCTTTCTTTCTCATGTAATATCTGGCTCCCAATTGTAATGCAAACAGCGGCGACGGTTTACTCCCCCCCGTCAACTGGTATTTTGGATTTTTGGTCCGTAGGTATAGCAGTGGCGGGGGCAGAGGCAGTTCTTGCACTTGCAGATTCTTGACCCTCTTCTTTCTTTCCCTTGTCTTTTACCTCTACCTTTACTACTGTCTCCTCTTCGTCCTCTTCGTCTCCCTCTTCCTTTGTAGGTGATTTGAAGGGTGCATCTGAAGGAGATTCAGGTCGTGCAGGTAGTTGTATAGGTTTGGCTAAGGGATGAGTCGTTGGAAAGGATTTCCGGGTGTGTGACACCTATAACTGATGTAAAGGTGTACTCAAACAACTCCCATTCTTTTCCATGATTGAACTTTGGAGGGTCCAGCCTCATTTTTACTAAGTCAGAACCTTGATACGCCATGTTGTTCGGGTGTACCAAGGGCGGAAGGTAGGAGGTAGGCTCGACTACCAATGTTGCTTTCTCTGTGGGTAGAGAAGCGAGAAGGAGTTAGGAAATGGTTAGATATACTAGCGACTAGGTGGCAGCCTTCCGCACAGTCCACTTAGTGTAACTGGTGGTAGCCTTCCGCACACACACCAGACTGGTGGTCGCCTTCCGCACACACACCAGATTTGAATATTTGGTGACGGCCTTCCGCACGTACACCTGTTTGTATTTTCGGTGGCAGCCTTCCGCACGCCCCGATAGTACGTAATAAGTGAATAAAGTCTACTAGACCTAACGACTTTCACGCTACAAGGCTTTATAACCTGTGAGACTAACTTAATAATCTGCCGTATACTTGCTGTCCTACAGTAGATACTTTATTGAGAAAAGGCGCCAGGGAACAGCCCGATTATATACTAGGCCGGACATACGTAATGTCTAACGACACATTACATATGCCGGCCCGTACTGACTATCCGGTTAATTTTTTAATAGGTCTAACAATATATTACAGTAATTGCTGAGGTGATAGTATTTTATTAAAACAGTGTTTGCGGAAAAAAAAAAAAAACTTAGTCAAGTCACATTAAGTTGTAGCGAGGACAAAACGAACAGCAGTTGCTCATTACCGTTAAGGTTGCTGGAAGTGTGGGGCGCAATCTGAAAGGTGTCTGTTTTGTTCCTCGTGCCGTGGTTGTGTTGAACGTGGTTTTCCTTGT
The DNA here is from genome assembly GCA_019918135.1 of Paulinella micropora. Lineage (NCBI taxonomy): Eukaryota > Cercozoa > Imbricatea > Euglyphida > Paulinellidae > Paulinella > Paulinella micropora. The sequence goes on along the minus strand of WBZZ01001029.1, from coordinate 240,720 downwards.
GAAGAAGGACCCACGGACACAACAGTTGCATTGAACAGACTAGCAAGGTAGCTATAGGGTTGCCTTTTTTAGTGCTGGTGTAGGCAGAGAGGGAATAGCTAGTCTGCTCTCTGTCTGTGGTGTTTACCTGTGTTTTGCTGTCTTATCCATTCTGTGGTTTGGACCGCAGTGCCTAGGTGGCTGAAATAGCCTCTTGCTGAACCCTGATATACCAATGGGCTCCTAGTATCACCCTTATTAGACTATAGGCACAACATCTAAATAGATAGATAGATAGATAGATAGATAGATAGATAGATAGATAGATAGATAGATAGATAGATAGATAGGTAGATAGGTAGATAGATAGATAGATAGTTAGATAGATAGATAGATAGATAGATAGATAGATAGATAGATAGATAGGTAGGTTGGTAGGTAGGTTGATAGGTAGGTAAGTAGGTAGGTAGGTAGGTAGGTAGGTAGGTAAGGTAGGTAAGGTAGGTAAGGTAGTTAAGGTAGTTAAGGTAGATAGATAGATAGATAGATAGATAGATAGATAGATAGGTAGATAGATAGATAGACAGGTAGGCAGATAGGCAGGATGATAGGTAGGTAGTAGTACCGACGGTAGGTAATTGTTATTACTAGTTATTAATATATCATTGTTATTCAGCTTACTTCAAAGCATATGACTGTGACCACTTGCCTGATCGGCACAGTGATGATGATATCAGGTAATTGCGTAACTTGAAATAATGAATCATGCTATTTGGTTGTTATTAATATATACAATCATTTGCAAACTTTTCCGATAACGTCAAGTTTGCAAGTTTCAGAATCTGCCACGGCAGCCTGCGGTCAAAGCTTACTATTAATATCATAATCATCTTATTATGAACGAGTTTTCCACTGAACGACTCAGTTTCAAATTAGTAGCAGATAGTAGTACTAGCCTCACGAGCCATTCCGCCATTTCCAAATGCACTCGACTACATGAAAGAGTGTAGTCACCCTTTCTGGTCTGCGTGGTTCACATTGCATTCTTCTCTCACGGAGTAGCTCTTGCGCCACTTCCCCGTGCAAATTCTCAGCATGAGCTGCGTCAAAGAGTGTAGTCCATCTTTGCCACCGCTGGTCTTCATGGTTGATATCGCATCTTTGCCTCCGACCACCAGCAATTGTACCATTCAATTCAGTCCAAACGCCCTGCTCCGGTGGAGGTCTAGACTGATCGTACCCGCTCATGACTGCAGGTGGGTCCTTCCGAGCTGAACGAAGCCGAAGGAGAAATGACAAGAAAGAGGAAAGCAAGCAATAAATAGAAGGATGCGATGTCAACCATGAAGATTAGGAAATTCCGCCTGAGGATGGACAGCGCTTTTGTTTCAACAGCAGCTCTCGAAGAGCATTTGAAAGTTGCGCATGGCTGGTGAGAAGACTCATGATCTAATTTCTCTCTGCCTTTTACAATATATATATTAATATATTATCAGCGACTAGCGATGTGAGACTGCGCTCCGATGCTTTGAAGCGTATAACGGGCTTTTAGAATTTGCGCGATGGAAGTGAGAGGAGAGTGTCTGCTAATGATTAACTAATCTTAGTCACATATGTCAACACATCATTGATATGTTTAAACCAGCCAAGGGAGACTGCGCTTTTAAGTTGGACATGAAGCCAAAACAAGTTCGCACAGCCCTCCTTCTGAGATCAAGCGCTCCCTGTTTGGAGCAGCCTTGGAAGGAAAGCTGGCGGTGGTGCAACAGCTAGTGAAGCTGAGGCACGAGAAGATATCAATCAAGCGGACATGGAAGGGCGGACTCCAGTCATATGCATCACGATCAGTACGTTTGGAAGTGACACAACGGCAGCGCTGGTGAGAGAAGGAGCCGATGTCAGCCATGAAGACCAGCAAGGCCTAGTGCGCACTGCGCACTTTATTGCAGCTGAGGAAGAGCATTTGCAAGCCGCGCCGCGTGAATGGCTGGTGTGAACCACGCAGATCAGAAAGTGTGGACTGCATTCTTGCAAGCCTTAGGCTTGCAGTTTCTGAAGGACCGTCCGTTTGGAAGTGGCTCGGTGGCTGATGAGGCAAGGACCGAGCCAATGTCAACCATGAAAGCCAGGGAGGACTCACTGTGCTCTTTTGGGCAGCTCAGGAAGGACGTTTAGAACTGGCTCAATGACTGGTGAGGCAAGGAGCAGATATCAACCATGAAGACTAGGAAGGGAAACACTGCGCTCTTGGCTGCAGCCTGCCTTTTGAAGTAACTTTGAAACAGGCTGACTCAATTGCTGGTGAGGAAAGGATGCGATGTCAACCATTTGTGTAAGGGAGGATACAGTGCACTCTTTTGTTCAGCTTTTGGACTGTATTTGGAAGTGGCACAGTCGCTAGCAAGAGAAGGATGCGTTTGCAAATCAGCATGAGCGCACCACATTCGTTGCTGCAGCGTTTGAAGGACATTTGGAAGTAGGACAATCGCTGGTGAGGCAAGGACTTCCGATGCAATGTGAACCATGCAGACCAGGAAGCGCACTACTGTCTTTTATCCAGCTCAGGCAGGGCGGTTGGAAGTTGCGCAATCGCTGGTGAGAGAAGGAGCCGATGTCAATCATGAAAACTGTGCTAGTGAGGATGTACTGCAGCTCTTTGTCGCTGGCAGCTGGGAATGTGAATGTAAAAGTCGCGCAATGCATATGGTTGGTGAGAGACTGAGAAGGCGATGTGAGCAATCCTCGGGCCAAACCAGGAAAGATGAAGGTGAGAGCGTTCTTGTTTGCAGGTGAGGATTCTAAAGAAATTTAGCCAGGAAGTTGCTCAATGGCTGGTGAGAGAAAAAACAGCTGAGACTGTGTCAGCCATGCAAACCAGCAAGTGCGCACTGCGCCAGCCTCTTTGTTGCAGCTCAGGAAGCCTACGGTGCATTTGCGCGCAATGCATAGACTATGTTAAAGAGCCGCTGAATAATATCAATACTAAATACAAATAATAAGCATGTGACCGCTAAACAAGCAAGTGCGCTATCCTACGTCTCCTATGGAGTTCGGCAATAAAGACGCACAATCATTAAAATCTATACCCTTGATATCGGGTCAAAGGTCCTAAAACGCGAACTGACTATTGGTTGTGTCAGTGAGATTTTGCCATTGAAAGTCCTGCTGTCGGGGGTTGTCCCTCTAGACTTAAAGGGAACTGTTCCCGAGTCTTTAAGTCTTGGAAACGTGACGAACGCGC
>WBZZ01001029.1:215000-217500 GCA_019918135.1 Paulinella micropora | reverse complement strand
GCATGGCATGGCATGCATGCGGCATGTATGCATGCATGTATGTAAGTATGCATGCATGCATGTATGTATGTATGCATGCATGCATGTATGTATGTATGTATGTAGTGTATGTCATGCATGTCATGTATATCATGTATGCATGTATGTATGTAATGTGCATGTATGTATGTATGTAATGTAATATATATGTAATGTGCATGTATGTATGTATGTATGTATGTGTGTATGTATGTATGTATATATGTATGCCATGCCATGCCATGCATGCATGCATGCATGCATGCATGTATGTATTAATCTACACACAAAGTCCGCAGAAGGAATTGAAAACAGCTGTTGTCTTCGGCTGGGTATGTATGTATGTGTGTATGTATGTATGTAATGTATGTGTGTATGTATGTATGTATGCATGTAATGTGTGTCTGCAGGGTTTGGCGTACGCAGGCACGGCGCGGGAAGACGTGCTGGAAATCCTGGTATGTGTGTATGTATGTATGTATGTATGTATGTATGTATGTATGTATGTATGTATGTATGTACGTACGTACGTACGTATGTATGTATGTATGTATGTCATGTCATGTAATGTAATGTAATGTAATGTAATTTAATGTAAGGTAAGGTAAGGTAGAGTAGTGTAATGTAATGTAATAATCATGACAGGATCATCATCATCATCATCATCATCATCATCATCATCATCATGGTGACGTGTGTGTTGTGTCTGCAGGTGCCACTGATCGTGGACGACACACAGAGCATGGAACAGGTAGATCATCTTCACCTCCAGCATCGTCATCGCTTAGCAACATCACGTGGCATCATCATAGCTTAGCAATTTCATCATAGCTTATCATCATCATAGCTTAGCGACATCACGTAGCATCATCATAGCTTAGCGTCATCACATAGCATCATCATCATAGCTTAGCAACGTCACATAGCATCATCATAGCTTATCATTATCACATAGCATCAGCATAGCTTATCATCATCAAATAGTATCATCACAGCTTATCATCATCACATAGCATCATCATAGCTTATCATCACATAGCATCATCATAGCTTATCATCATCACATAGCATCATCATCATAGCTTATCAACATCACATAGCATCATCATCATAGCTTAGCAACATCACATAGCATAACATATCATGTTATAACATATGATAATATATCATATCACACACACACACACACACAAACTAACCCAAGCGATAATTAAGTCAGGGCAACCTGACAGATCAGAACAGAATGTAAAATTACCTTACATGACACGAAATCACGTATGATGATGTCATGTCAGGTTGCGTTGACCTGTTTATCGCTTGGTTTGGTGTTCGTGGGCACGGCCAATGAGGGGATTCAAGACAGTATCATCGAGGTATATCTATCTATCTATCTATCTATCTATCTATCTATCTATCTATCTATCTATCTATCTACCTACCTACCTACCTACCTACCTACCTATCTACCTATCTACCTACCTACCTACCTACCTAACCTAACTTCCTAACCTACCTGCCTGCCTGTCTGCCTGCCTGCCTGTCTACCTGCCTGTCTACCTACCTACCTACCTACCTACCTGCCTACCTATCTATCTATCTATTTCTATCTGTCTATCTATCTATCTATCTATCTATCTATCACATCACATCATTACATATGGCACAGACATGACATGGCGTGACGTGACGTGACGTGACGTTGCGTGGCGTTGCGCGGCGTGACATGACATGACATGACATGACGTGACATGGCAAGATGTGGCATGACATGACATGACATGGCATGGCATGGCATGACATGGCATGACATGACATGACATTCAAGACGTGGCATGACATGGCATGACATGGCTGGTGTGGTGCTGCAGGCGTTCCTTGACCGTTCTGACACGGACTTGCGAGACAGCTCTTCGCGCCTCATGTGCCTCGGCCTGGCCCTGCTCTTCGTCGGGGTAGGTGTGTGTGTGGGGGGGGGGATCGGGGACAAGAAGGATGGGGTGATGAAGGCCATTGACATGGCGATGATGAAGGCGATTGAGATGGCGAAAGCAGCCGATCAAGCATAACATGGCATATCATTACATCATGTTACATGACCTTGCCTTATATAACATGTGAAGGTTGGGGAACAAGAAGGACGGGGTAGTGAAGGCGATCCCAGTGATCAAGCACCCGATCCAGCATAACAAGACATAGCACATGATGTCAACATGACATTTCATCATATGATATGTTGAGGTCGGGGACAAGAAGGGCGGAGTGATGAAGGCTAGTGAAGCAGCGATGAAGCCCCTGATCAAGCATAACATGACATTGCATCACACTATATCAAATTAAATCACATTATCAAGTGTTGAGGTTGCATGGTAACGAAGGCGATCGGAAGTGATCAATCACCCGATCAAGCATACATAACATGGCATACCATTACATGATGTTAACATGACATCTCATGATATGTGACATTCAGGTCGGGGACAAG
>WBZZ01001029.1:182500-205000 GCA_019918135.1 Paulinella micropora | reverse complement strand
TTATTATTATTATTATTATTATTATTATTATTTAGGGAGTACATAGGCCATCGGTCCTTTCCATGGGCTGATTGGTATAAAGCTCCTAGAGTAATGTTCTATGCCGTCACTTCCTTTATTCCACCGATTGGTGTGGAGACTTTCCTTATGGAATGGAGGACTGGATGCACATGGCCTTTTGGCTCAGCAATTGGCAGGAGATACCCTATTATTATTATTATTATTAGTGGCACCGCGATAGCCCAGTGGTTAAGGTCTACCATCTGGGACCTGTCGCCAGTTCGATTCCCGTCGGTGCCAGTATTTTCAAAGGATATTTTCTTTGAAAGTATTGGTCTGTCTGGAAGGCTTGGAGCTGCCTTGCGGGGGTGTCAGTAGAGCCTATCGTCAATTCTTCGTACTCCTTTCACGGGTGAGATGATGGAGGCACATGTGCAGAAATGCATTCGCCATTGACTGAGAAGCACTATTATTATTATTATTATTATTATTTTTATTTTTATTATTATTATTATTATCATCATCATCATCATTATTATTATTATTATTATTATTATTATTATTATTATTATAAGTAGTAGTAGTAGTAGTGGTAGTAGTAGTAGTAACTTTACCTTTGTGTGTGTGTGTGTGTGTGTGTGTGTGTGTACGCAGTCCTAAGGGTTTGACGGGTTTCCAGACACATAAGTCTCCTGTGCTCTTGTCGCAAGGCGAGCGGGCAGAACTCGCCACCGACGAATGTCAGACATAACAATAGACATAACATGGACATGGACATGGACATTGACATGGACATATGGACTTGAGACATAGACATGGACATAGACTCAACTTAGACAAGAGACGTAGACATAGCTACCCATAGATATAGACATTGACCGCTGTCTCAAGGCGAGCGCGCTGAACTCGCCGCCGATGAATTTCAGTCGATATTGAAATTAACATCACCGTTGACCTGGACATGGACATCTTTGACTTTGACTTTGACTTGGACTTTGTTGGACTTGGACTTGGACTTTGACTTTGACTTTGACTTTCTTTGACTTTGACTTTGACATTGACTTTGACATTGACTTTGACTTTGACATGGACTTTGACTTGGACATTGACATTGAGATTGACATTGACATTTACATTTACATTTACGTTGACATTGATATTGACATGGATATTTACATAGACATTGTCTATGTCTATGTCTATGTCTTCGTCTATGTCTATGTCTATGTCTTCGACATAGACATAAACATAGATACAGACGAAGACATAGCCATAGATACAGACAATAACATAGACTCAGACTCAACTTAGACAAGAGACGTAGACATAGCTATAGATATAGACATAGACTGCTGTCTCAGGGCTCACGCGAAGTCGCCACCGACGAATGCCAGACACCTCAACATCAACCATACAGATAGAGATAGACATATTCATAGACATGTATGTATGTATGTATGTAATGTTATGTAATGTAATGTAACGTAATGTAACGTAATGTAACGTAATGTAATGTAATGTAATGTACTGTAAGGTAAGGTAATGTAAGATAATGTAATGTGTGTGTACATGAGTTTTCGTGTGTTTTTGTGTGTTTGTGTGTGTACGTGTGTTTTTGTGTGTTTTTGTATGTATGTATGCAATGTATGTAATGTATGTCATGTCATGTCGTGTCCGTGTCCATGTCCATGTCCATGTCATGTATGTAATGTATGTAATGTATGCAGATCTGACAGATGCGCCCGTTCTAGAAGGTTTCGTGGTGCGTGCTCTCCCTCTCTCTCTCCCTCTCTCTCCCTCCCTCTCCCTCCCTCTCCCTCTCTCTCTCTCTCTCTCTCCTCTCTCCCTTTCTCTCTCTCTCTCTCTCTCTCTCTCTCTCTCTTCTCCTCCTGCTCCCTCCTTTTCTTCGTTCTGCTCCTCCCTCCTCCTTTTCTTATTTTTCTCCTCCTCCTCCTCCTCTTCCTCCTCCTCCTCCTTCTTCTTCTTCTTCTTCTTCCTCCTCCTCCTCCTCCTCTTCGTCTTCCTCCTCCTTTTCTTCTTCTCTTCTTCTCCTCCTCTTCCTCCTCCTTCTCCTCCTCCTCCTCCTTATTCTTCTTCTCCTCCTCCTCCTCCTCCTCGTCGTCGTTTTTGTTGTTGTTCTTCTTCTTCTTCCTCCTCCTCCTCTTCTTCTTCTTCTTCTTCTTCTTCTTCTTCTTCTCTTCCTCTTCCTATTCTTCTTCTTCTTCTTCTTCCTCCTCCTCCTCTTCTTCTTCTTCTGCTGCTGCTGCTGCTTCTGCCCCTGCCCCTGCTCCTCCTCCTCCCCTTCTTTTTCAACGCATATGGAATATCTCCCTGTTTGTCTAGGTTGTGCGCAAGAACCCAGACGCAGAGCAGGACGCAGAGGGTGCGGACAAAGAGGAGTCCTCCTCCTCATCAGACAAAGGCGCTTCTGCCGAGTGAAGCCAGAGCAAAACACACACACACACACACTCACATGATAGAGGTAGGAGGTAGGTAGAGGCCTGGCCGGTGCACTTGGCGTGGTCGGGATGTGATTTTGTTTCCGTCGTGAATAATTTTTACTTACCGGGATGTTACTTAATAACATAATAATAATAATAATAATAATAATAATAATAATAATAATAATAATAATAATAATAATAGTGCTTCTCTGTCAATGGCTGATGCATTTCTGCACATGCGCCTCCATCGTCTCACCCGTGAGGGGAGTACGAAGAATTGACGATAAGCTCTAATGACACCCCCGCAAGGGCAGTTCCAACACTTCCAGACGGACCGGTATGTTCAATGAAAATACTGGTCCAGAAATAGACCGGTATGTTCAATGAAAATACTGGTGGCACCGACGGGAATCGAACTGGCGACAGGGCCCAGATGGTAGAACTTGACCACTGGGCTATCACGGTGTCCAAAATAATAATAATAATTATAGTAATAATTATAATAATAATAGTGCTTCTCAGTCAATGGCGAATGCATTTCTGCACATGTGCCTCCATCGTCTCACCCGCGAGGGGAGTACGAAGATTTGACGATAGGCTCTACTGACACCCCCGCAAGGCAGCTCCAAGCCTTCCAGACAGACCAATACTTTCAAAGAGAATATCCTTTGAAAATACTGGCACCGACGGGAATCGAACTGGCGACAGGTCCCAGATGGTAAACCTTAACCACTGGGCTATCGCGGTGCCACTAATAATAATAATAATAATAATAATAATTAAATAAGCTTAAATTTCAATTTGAAGATCCCGCCAATGTAGGATTTTGTTAATAAGGTATGGTATTTAGTCATACCGGCCCACCCCCATGACAAATGTTATTATTATTAAGGCTTTAATTTTTGTTTTCCGTTGTTGTATTGTCTGCCGGCCCGCACAATACGTAATGGCATTGAAGTGTCGTCCGGCTTGTCGTTACTTGACTCTTATGCTTGGTCTGCCCCTCTACCGTTGAGGTATTATTAATACTTGACTCATGATACGACTAAGTGTCAGAGTAACTGTTCCGGTTGCATCTGGAATCGCTAACAAAAGTTGAACGGGGTTTTGCTTTTGCTTTTTGTGAGGTCACGGTTCATCAAAACCGAAAACTTGAGCTAAAGTTCAAGGCTCACGTTTTTCTCGCTTTGATTTCAAGTTCTTGAGGTTTTGACACCTTGAAAATCCGAACGGAAAATGGCACAGTGTTGAACGTGCCCTTTTCAAGTTTTGCTTTAGCCTGAGTTAGTTCAAGTGGATTCTCCCTTAGGAGAGTGATAGCGTTAGAAGGTTAATCATCATTACGTTTACCGTTACTACGGTAACCGCTTTAGTATTATTGGAAAGTATTATTCATCGTCTTTCGGTGGCAATGCCAGGATTCGTATATATAGTCGAATGACCGTAGTTCTAGTCAATACGCGTAACCTAACTAGCCGTCGGAGGACTAATAACCTCATGAGAGATTATATAATACCACTCCGTGGCAGACTCCACATGATCATGATACCTAATCTGGCCACTGGCGCGGCGGCAAACCTTCTTCGTAATTTTCTACCAACCTATTAGTATAGTAGTTTTTTCCCTGCACTGATAATATTTAACTTTTTGACTCTCACTTACTATTGTATGTCAACTTCCTTTTTTCCTCATATCTACAATGATTTTTTGACTAGCAGTATTACTTTCTTTCCAATCAAGTTCTACCAAGACATAGCAGGCGACACCTACTCGCTACCAGTGAAATTGAACCAGCTTTCCCGGCCGAGCCTCCACATAAGGTGAACTACTTCAGAAACTGACGTCGTGAGCACAGCTCATATGCACTGCAGACCATAGCCATCACCCTCAGCCGCCGTAAACTAGTCAACCCTTACTCTACTCAAAAACCAGCCCCTGCTAGTACTCGTACAACCTTAAACTATCATAATGCAAAGGGGTGAGCACGGTCACGCGTGGTCCGGTAAACCCCTGTTATTAAATAACTATTTTCCCAAAGTTACCTACATCCTTGCCCTGCTGAGGGTTCGCGATTCGACACACCTGTACGACCAGGTCGCCTACTATGAGAAATCATAGCAGAGAACAAATACTGCCCTAGAGTTCGACCACTAACCCTAACCTGACCCTAACTTCAATCGCCCTGGAGACCCCCTGGAGCCCTACTAAACTAACTCTAACCCTAACATCAATTGCCCTGGAGAACCCCTGGAGCCCTACTACTGCAACCATCCGAACTGGCCCCCTGGAGCTCTTCTTGCTCGTTGCTCATCGTTTCTTTTTTATGTTAGACTACTGTTATTAATAAAGCAATCTATGATGGCAACTCTCAACATACAATAACAACTTTAATGAGAAAAGGCGCCAACAGACGCGCCACGTAACTTGACTGGCCGGATCATAAGTAATGGAAACGACACCGTTACTCCGATACGGCCGGTCCATAACTATTAATTAATTATTATTAGTTCCAACACTCCCCCTGGAACAAAGTAAATTAATATAAGTTACTGCCGTTCCTAATTAAGTTACGTCTCCTATTACTATTTTGTGAAACATTAGAAAACACAAACTCAAAACATATTCTCTTACCCTCACTCTCTCCGAGAAGTATTGTTGGGGTTGGCTACCCTCCTATCCACAGCGAGTACGTATCAGCTAGAGTACGTACAAGGCACCGGACCTGTGGTATATTCGGGCCTACCCAACGAGAAGAAGATTAACACCCTACTCTCCCTACCTCGCAAATGAATAAGAGAAATATGTGAGAATTACATACATATGGATCATTTAAGAATACAGAGTTATGATAATGACTTCGGAAGAAGTAATAACATGAATTTGTGATAAATATATGAAAAATATATGTGTATATGCAATATATATCCACATGTGATCATAACATGACAACTAAAATTTGGCAGCGCTTCCCGTAAGGGGATATATAAAAGTAACAGAATAATATAATATATATGAACAAAGACACGATATCTGTAATTATCGGCCTGTCTGGTACATCCGGCTGGTCTGACGTACTTCCGTATTGTTCCACACTCCCGTGTGGCACGTTCACCGACCCCGGACTCCATGTCGGCTTCTTATAAATTTTTATGTATATAGTGTGATTATAAAGATTTATAACGTACTTAGCATGTTTTCGGGGCCCGACTCGAACTTCGCTGCGGCGCTTCTCATCCTCCCCCTCAACTTTGTAGAATTATGCGACTGAATGATTATTACGACTTAACAAATGGAGATGGGAGGGAAGAGAAAGGTGAAAGTCCAGATATCTTCCAGCTCGAATCACTACCGCGCGTCAAACTATTCTAGGTTGACGCTCGGCAGCTTTTGAACCGCTCTGGTAACATGGATCCACCCGCTCAAATCACCTATATCACTCCCCTCGATATACAGTATGCGAGAAATATAATCTACAAGAATTAATACAATCCGCTTCCGAGAATATAATTATAAACGATCATAGCGTGAATATTTATGCGGGAAATACCCGGTACTTACAACGCGACTTTAACACCAAACTTTGCAAGAAATTCTTTCACCAACTTCACCGAGATTTGGTCAGCCAGGTAATTGAATTTTTCGTACGTGAAATTTATTTTGGTAAATAAATCCGCTATGTTTTCTTCCGTCGGTACCCGGAACAATTTGACAACTCCCTCCTTAACAAACTTTTCGAGCAGGTGGTACCTGACATCGATATGTTTGGTTCGGGACTCCCCTAACCCCCTTTCTGAGAGGATGATAGTCCCCTCATTGTCTTCGAACAAGGGGGTGAAACCTCTTATGGGCAAACCGATGTCACGGAGAGACTGTCTTAAAGCAAGCAACTCCCTTACCGCTTCATTAGCAGATAAAGTCTCCGACGCAAGGGTAGATTGAGCAATTACAGTTTGAAGTTTAGAGAACCATGCTACCGGTGCCCCGTTGAAGAGAAAGATATACCCAGAACGGGACTTCCTTGTAACCTTTTCTCCTGCAAAATCTGAGTCGACGTATCCCACGAGGGGGTGTTCGTCTATCAGTTTTTCGACATTGGCGATAACGGGGACATTGAAAGCATTGATTTCTGTGGCTTCACATGAGTAAAACTCAAGTGCCTTTTCTGCGGCTGATGGTCCTTCGGCCGGTCTCCATGAATTGGGGGTTTTGGGGACAAAGAATCCTTCCGTCAACATTTTGACTAGTCTCTTATCGCCCCGTTTGAAGTATAGGGCTCTCGGGGTCAGTAACCACAGAAACATGCGGTGAACCATGGCATAAGATATCTCAGGGGATGGGACTTGTTGTTTTGCGGCTATACTCAGGGGACAGATCAAGAGAGGTCGGGTGTGGACAGCAAGGAAGATAAGCATGCCAATCAAACATCTAAGGTCGTATTTGAGCAGGCGGTGACCAACTTTCAGGGGGGCAGGGTTTTCTGAGGTGAAAGGGGTTTTAGCGGGAACCTCCTTCATATAATCTAACTCATCTAAAATAAGAAGCTCATATTTTCGTTGATGCAGTAAAATCCCTTTCTCAGATTGGACAATCTGGATGTTCTTGAATTCCGTGGCCTTCCCTAAGTTTTTACACCTGAAACCATGTTTCTTCATGCTCTCAACAAGACTTATGTGTTTGGACTCATCAGCTGCATGCAAACCATCATCTACGTGAAAAGAGAGGAGCTGCGTACTTATGGGGTCTGTGGCATGTTTGATAAAAGAAGCCCGGTCAAGGGTAGAAAGTAATAAAGGCTTGCTTCCCGACTAACTCCTTTAGCATCAAATCATACCATAATCTCCCTGCCTCAGGATGACCATAAAGGGCCTTTCGGAGGAGCCAAACAAAACCTTCTCTCTCAAAACCCGGGGGGGGGGGGGGGGGGGTTTACATAGATATCATAAGGCATTTTGGCATGTAAATATGCGGTGGTGAAGTCAATTAACCACAAGTCTATACCGAAGCAGGCAGCATAGCAATGATAAGAAGGATAGTGCGATGATGAGCGGTAGGTGAGTATGTACGTTTGGGATCATATTGCAATCCCGCTTTCAGCAGATCCCCCCTTAGGGTGATTCTAGCTTTATGATATTCGTCGCTCGTTCCTTGTTGCTTAACAGTGTCTATCCATTTCAGAGGAATGATGGGGTGCCTGACTTTCTGCCTCGCTCTCTTTCCTCCATTCGAAAGCTTTGAGCTCCTCTTGCTGTCTGACTTCTGTCTCTCTCGCTTGTTTCCTATCTTTCGGCTTCTGCACGACGGGAAATTCCGGAATTTGCTCGGTGACCAGGCAATAATTAATTCTCTCTTCTTTCGCACAGACGGAGATATGTTTATTTCTGGTTCTCCCGTGGATTACGTTCTCCTGAGAAATGTTTCCTTGCTCATGAGACCTCCATCCCGGAGGATGTTTGTCCTTTTCCGCAGCTATCCTAACTCTCTCCCCCTCGGCATGGCCGAATTCACTGGTTACATTGGGGTCGTGGCGTGCCGGTTCGATAATAGTCTGCGGTACGGGAGAAGGGGGAGCTGCTCCCCCTGAAATCTCATACTTTAAAATCTCAGAAATTCTATTATTTTCTCCGTCTCGCCATCATCAAACTTAACGTGGTGGGCTGGGAATCGTTTATTTCTCCTGACAACCGGGGCAGTCGGGGCAAGAGTAACTCCCTTCCGCAAAGTAGACTCCCACTTATCTCCATATGTGGATTTGGCCCACTCTTCCCCGAAAGCTCGTGCCGGGATCTGGACGATTCTCCCAGACAAAATGACTTTAAGTTTGGATTTTCTCCCCCTCTTTCCCACTACCTTGACACCTTTCTTCCCCTGATTCATGCTCCCTACATCTCGTGAGGACGGGGTAGGAGGAATGAGACAGGTAGATTACTAAAATCTTGACTTTTGACATCGTTTTCGTCACTATCGCTTGCGACGATCACCGAATCGTCATCATTTTCAGGTCCTTTCTGAGGTGTCATGGACGTAGTGGGTGCATTCTCTGCACTTTCGCTATTGCTAGTAACAACTACTGGAGGTGAGGTAGATGTACTATGTGTAGTTACTGGTACGTCAAAACTAAGGTTCTCTTTCGGTGTGTTAACTGGGGACAAAACAGCAAAGGGTGTGGTTGATTTCCATCCGACCGAAAACATACCCTCCTCTGCTGTTCCTTCGAGGGCTTTGGAGGCCTCTCGCTTGCCCAGTCTCCATACATCGAACATAACATCCCGGACATTACCGTGTATTATGCGCGCGACGGGATCATAGACACGATAATACCCGGTATTACGTTCGTAACCTAAAAAGATAACTTTCTTTCCTCTCTCGCCCTTCCCCCACTGAGCCTTAACCTTCATCACTGCAGCACACCCCGTGGGTCGAAGGTGATGTAGGTATGGTTTTCGGCGGTGAATGACTTCGAAAGGGAACTTACCCTTAAAGGGTCCTCTGGCTATCGGGAGGAGGTTGTTAATATAAGTGGCGTTCCTTTCCATCTCCGTCCAAAATTTTGGAGGGAGCTCAGCATCGCTGAGCATCGCCCTTGCAGCCCACCGTTGGTTTGGTGAGACCTCTCTATCTTTGAGACTGCCTGTTTCTCCGCGGTTGGAGCCTCAATTAAGATAGGCTGATTAACATTAACCCGCTCCTGAAAGGTATCATATCGACCATATTCTTGGTCACAGGTAATAAATTTGACTTTCCGGTTTGTATGTCTTTCGAAGAAAGCAACGGCCTTAATAAAACACGGAAATAATTCATTCTTATGACGTAAATAATAGTCGAGCTCGAAATTTGAAGCGAGACACTTGACCGTGAATTTGTATCGCTTACCGTCCCATGATATTGTATTCCACCATCCTTGTGTGTCCATTGAAATATGAACCCCGGAACTACGTTCAACAATATGATGGTTCTTGTGGAAATGAGGTGCTTTCTTTATCTTATTCCTTAAACAATACTCGCACTTCATAATTCCTTCTCGCTATCCTACTACCCCTACTATCTTCACCCCCATATAATGAGCCATTCTTTCCATAGCCTTCACCCCTCTATCTTTACACATTCGATGGAAGACGGTGGCGTGTATATGCTCACTATGTGTGGGTCGGACAACAGGATTCAAAGCTTTTGACATTCAACCAACATCGTGTTCTTTAGTTTGTGAAGTGTGTGAACATACATCATTTGGCATGACCGTGCAACAAGCCAAACTTTGTAAAGAATTCTCACCTTTTTCCGTGTCTGTTTCGCAAGACAACGGGACATATGATTTATTGTCGCGACATCTCTCACACAAACATGGGATATCATTGCAACATACATCATTGTACACGGGAAGGGTTGTTGGTTGTGTAGGACGGCGAGGTGGAAGTCAGAATGTGACTGTAGAGGAAGATGATCCCTCTTTCTCTACTTTCACATTCCGTTTTTCGAGAGGGACTGGTTCGTATCCTTGATTTGGGTCTAGAGGGGGCATTCCTGGGGAATCAACGACGAACAGATTGTTGGGCAAAGATCTACCCCTAGCTACAATCTGTTCCTCATTGATATGGATTGGGGACTTGAGCACTATCACTTGGTTGTTTTGATGGACTACTGCTAGCCCTTGTTTCAACCAAGCCGAAGTAGCGACTAAACCGTAACTCAAATGAGGGTTGCGTGTGTGAATCATACACCTGAACCGGTTCTCCATTTGCTCCAGAAAGTTGCATTAAGACTTTTCCTTTGCACTCTGTCCTAATACTCCCTTTTGCAATTTTGAACTTTTGAGGGTTGTGTTTCATGCTCACGAATACGTCCTTATGGGGTGATTGGGATTCACTAGCCCCACTATCGTCTACCCACACCATCTCCGCCATACTCTTTTCTGGTGTCTCCCCCTCATCTCCCTCGCTCTCATGCATCATTGTGGCGCAATCTTTCTCGGATGGGGGGTTTGAGGCGGGGTTGGACGATGTGTTAGGCCTTGATGGAGGGATATCCCGTACGTTCTCCCCCTCTATCCCTATCCTTTGCCAGTATTCTCGGTATTCCAGCAGTCGAGCTCTGAGATGAGGAAATGCCGCGACGAGCCCTCTCGCAAAAGGGTTGTTCCATTTATGGGCCATAGAGATAACGAAACATTCAATAACCGCGTAAAATTCAAGGTAGAAATTGTTAACTTCCCCGTCTCTTCCGGTAATAAGAGAATCTCTCACCTCTATCTCTCTAGCGCCCTCTGCTAAGCACCGAACAGTATATGTATCTCTCCAATAGATGGTATCTCTCCGTTTCCCCCTGTTATCACCATCTTCCCTTCATCCCATCTCCATGCAATCGTGGGGTCTCGCCTAATCCTTTCTCTTTCTAACTCTCTCTCTCTCCCCTCATACATCTCGCTAAGTGCAAGGCGTGGTGAAGGTCTTTCTAAATCTCTCTCTTTCTCCTCGTACATCTCGCTAGTTGCAAGGCGTGGTGAAGGGGAATGCGTGATACGACGAACAGACAATTGGCGTGCTCTTTTGTTCTCCCCCTCTTCTCCCCCTGCTGCAGCCTCAACGTTCTTACTCGTTTCAATAGTTGAGTCAGAGCGTTGTACAGATGATGCAGTGGAAGGAGAGGAAGACTTTTGAGGCGTAGCATAAGAGATGGTTTCGTCATCGTCTTCGTCCGTCATCGCCTCCCCCTCACTTCTCTCTCTTCTTTGGTTGTTTCCCCCTACTGCAGCCTCAACGTTCTTACTCATTTCAATAGTTGAGTCAGAACGTTGTACAGTTGAAGTAGGGAGATTATGTCCTGTGAGAGAAGACGATGAAGCACTGGAGCTGTGAGAAGAGACATGTCTGGATGGTGACGTATGTGAGGAAGGTGATGTGAGAGGGTCAGACTGACCAGGAGGGGATATTTCGTCTGTCCTAATCCATGGACGTGTAATCCAGTCCATAGGGGCCACCATTAACCCAGAAAGCTATGGTTTACCCCCCGCACTCAGCTGTGCCCTAATGATTGCTAATAAGTCTTCTCTATTTCGTTCACAGCTGGTATGGTGGGAACAAAAATTACATCTTCTTTTTTCCATCCCCTGGGCACATTCACCACCTGATTTGGTTTTACCCCGGGCGGTTCCCAGTTTCCATGAGCAACGCGCATTGTTAGAGGTAAACCCTTCACATTGTTTCGAGCTTGAAACAACGATCGTACTTCCCCTGAGGGGGTGTGCCCACAGATTGAGCAACGGTCCATCATCCTCACGTAAGTGGAAATAAATAGAACTCCGGGACTTCATTAGGACTTTCCTGTATCCTCCCTTGACACAACGAAGCCCCCATTTCTCCTCCATAGGGTATATTACCCCAAGAGGTGTGGGGTCGCCCATCATGTCAAGAAAATTGACGAAACGGTTGTCTTTCAGGAGAGGAACAAAAGGAGTAGACCGAGGGGCACGAGGGGGGGCAGACATATCTTGTGCGTGCGTGTTGCTCTTTTCCTTCTTGTCCTCCAATTCTGATGTGTGGGGTGGCGGTGGTTGTTGTTCAAAAGAGCAAGTGGGTGGGGTGTTGTTGAGGGACTTGTTTCTTCTTCATCTGTTTCCTCCCTCTTCATCATATTTATGCTTAACATATGATTGATGTACCCTATTTCCCCTACTCCCTCCTCACCTCCATCCTCATTATGAGTACTAGACTCTTCGTCTGAATCATGAGCTTCGGACTCCTCTTCTTCTTTTTCAGAACTACCAGAAGAAGAGGAGTCAGAACCTCCTGCGTTCAGGCTTATCGTCTTTGTCTTTGCTGTTTTCTTCTTGATGAAATCGGATGATTTCAACTTCCTTTTCTCCTTCCCTACCTCTTTCTTCTGTCGTCTCATCTTTCTCTTCCCTTTACTGCCCTCCTTATTCTCATCTGTCCGAGTCAGACTCAGCTCTCCTACTCCTTTTGCTAAGTTGACTATTCTTGCTGCCTTCTTCCTTATGGGGCAATTCACTGGGACATGTCCGTCTCGAGGGCACTCGGGAAGATTTCAGGGGACAATGCAAATCTTGATTTGGTGATCCCCGTGACAATTGTAACAACATTAGGATACCTTACTACCTTGGTTTCCCATAAGGTTGACTGTTATGGGGTCGTTCTTGGTACCCACACCAGATGAAGTTTTAGACGAAAGGAAACGGAAACCGCGTAAAGTTTCTTCATTTTGTTTTTGGATTCCTCTGTTTGAGCAACCTGTTCTATTACTTTTACAAAGGATTCCCAACCCGGTCGTTCCTCCGGAAGGAGGCTGGTAACCTTGTTGCGAAAACTGTCGAACTCAGTCAGGTGTTCTATTTTTTTCATGATCATTTCGATCTTTACGAGTTCTGGGTATGGGACTTTCATGACTGACTCTTGATCTGCAATGTTACTGTGGAAGAGGGTCAACCATGATCTTACGTCTTGAACCTTTTTGGGGTAGGAAAGGTCAAGGATCTTTCCATTTAACAAGATCAAGACCTCCGTACCTCTTCCTCAGTACCATGAAACACTCGACTCCATCCGACCCCGCTGTCCTAATTACAGACATAGCTTCCTTGTCCTTTGAACGGGACTGAATGAAGAGGGCAAAGATAAATCGGTTGTGTTTCAGTCTGTCTCTTTCTTCAACTTGCTGGTAGTACTTAGTTGTAGCAAAGGATGTAATAAGGGGGTTCGGTCTAGATGCGGTAGTTCGTATAGGGACCGAACTCCCCTCAGGCTCTTTATGCTCAGCAGTTTCTGTGGAAGGAGAAGGATCAGGCAAAGCAGAGCTAGTTCTAGCTCCTTGTTCCTTTTTGACAGGTAAGGCAGAACTGGAGGAAGAGCTGGTAGTTTCTTTCTTTACGGCAGCTGTGGGTTTCTTACTCTCTGCCCTATCTTGACTCTCATCCTCGCTATCTCCGGAAGGTGAAAGGGATGGTTCAGTAGGTAGATTGAAAGAAACTGTCAGCTGTGCTTGTGTAAACAGAGGGTATCGTTTGTGGGGGGGTAGCTCCCCTATTGCTAAGGGATCATAGATCGCCAGGACAGCGAGGAACCCATATTTCCAATTATCCTAATCTGGGTCTGCTGTTAAATGGCGGTGGGTCCACTTTAAACCCTCTGTTCATCGACATTCGAAACATGGGGTTTGCCATGTTGGACCAAAGTGCGGAAGGTAGGAGCTAAACTCAGCTACCAATAAAATTCCTACGATTAAGTAGAAATGGAGGGATAGTTATTAGGGATGAAATGAGTTGATGTGCCTATGCTATGCTGTCTAGCCAATAGACACGTTTGCGGTGGGTGCCTTCTGCCTACCCACGGAATGATGTCGACTGCCTGCAGCACGTCGATCCTCGCACTTTTCCTTTGAAGGCCTAATGCCTCTCCTTTCAGACTAAGTGCAATTGATTAAAGCTGTTGGCGCAGAGTTCGCTAACCAAGGCTCGATAACCTGTTAGACTACTGTTATTGATAAAGCAATCTATGATGGCAACTACACTCTCAACATGCAATAACAACTTCAATGAGAAAAGGCGCCAAGAGACGCGCCACGTAACTTGACTGGCCGGATCATAAGTAATGGCTCTAACGACATCGTTACTCCGATACGGCCGGTCCATAACTATTAATTAATTATTATTAGTTCCAACATTTTAGTGTATATATACATATATATATATATATTATATATATATATATATATATGTGTGTGTGTGTGTGTGTGTGTGTGTGTGCGTGTGTGTGTATGTGTGTGTGTGTGTGTGTGTGTGTGTGGTCGTATTTATGTGTGTGTGTATGTGTGTGTGTATGTGTGTGTGTATGTGTTTATGTGTGTGTATACGTGTGTGAGTGTGTGTGTATGTGTGCGTATGTGTGTGTGTAAGGGTGTGTCTATATGCGTATGTGTATGGGTGTGTGTGTGTGTGTGTATGTATCTGTGTGTGTGTGTGTGTTTGTGTATGTGTATGTATGTGTATGGGTGTATGTGTATGTGTGTGTATGTGTAGGTGGATGTGTATGCGTATGTGTATGTGTGTGTATGCGTGTGTGTGTGTGTGTGTATGTATGTGTGTGTGTGTGTATGTGTGTGTGTATGTGTGGGTGTGGATGTATATCTATATGCATATATGTATGGGTGTGTGTATTTGTGTTGAGGTGTGGTTGTGTGTGGATGTATATATGGATGTATATGTGGGTGTGTATGTGTATGTGTATATATGCCTATGTGTATATGTATGTATGCGTGTGTGTGTGTGTGTATAAACGTGTGCGTGTGTGTGTGTGTACATATGTATGTGTATGTGTATGTGTGTGTATATTTGTGTATGTATATTATGTGGGTATGTGTAGTGTATATGTGAGTGTGTCACACAGTAGGGGTGGATGTTGATGTGTGTGCGTGTGAGGGTGTGTGTTTGACAGTGTGTGTGTGTGTGTGTCCGTGGGTGCGTGTGTGTGTGTTTTGCGCGTTTGCATAGGAGAGAACGTCCAACTTGCCCCTGGCGGAGCTCCTCGACGTCGCTCATCACCTATAGTTTCTTTTTGTTTCTTTCTTACGTTCCGTTCTCGCGGATCGAGGGACCCCCCTACACGCTACGTTTCGTTATGGGGAGCAGTGATATCCGTGCCCTTACCCCTTGCTCCACTGATTGCTCCACCTAGTCCGCGTATACTTTCGCTCTCCGTTGGATTCCCCTTCGGACGTTTGGTCCAACTCGTTTGATCACATCAACCTCACTAGTTCAGGTGCTTTATTCATTCGATTTGGTTAATTCGATGCAGTTGGTTTGCTTAATTCGTTGATTCGGTTCGGTACGTTCGGTTCGGCTGGCAAATCTATTTCGATTGGTTCGCACTGGTGCTCCCCTGGCCTCCCCGTGCGGACTCCCCTCCACGTATTCTTGCCCTGTTACGCGCCCTTCAAACCACTCACTCTTGCTTCTGCGGCCAACACCTGGCTACAGCCTCCCCTGCTCCAGCCCTTATTTACCGTATTTACCTTATTTACCTTATTCACCTAATCTCAACTGCCGCCCCCCTAGCCTCTCCATGTGGACTAAGTCTTTCTTCAGCCTGTTCAAGCCCTATCATCAGCCCTCCCAACCACTCACTGCCCTATAAGCTTGCTCCTGTAGCTGACGCTCTCTGCCCCTCTGGCTACATAGCCCATTGTCCTATCTAACCCTATCTAACCTTACCATATAACTAACTTACCTATGCTCTCTCTCCCACTTGCCCTGCAAGCCTCCGGCCTAACTAGCCGGAGGACTGATAACCTCATGAGAGACTATACTACTCCTCCAATACCTAACGTTTAACCTGGAAGTATCTTCGTAACTTTCTACCAACCTATTTACAGTAGTTTTTTCCACTGATAATATTTAACGTTTGGACTTACTATGTCAACTTCCTTTTTCCCCCATATCTACAATGATTTTTTGACTAGCCGTATTACTTTCTTTCCAATTCTACCAAGACATACCCGACACCTACTCGCTACCAGTGAAATTGAACCAGCTTTCCCTCCACATAAGGTGACCTACCTCAGAAACTGACGTCGTGAGCACAGCTCACATGCCCTGCAGACCATAGCCATCACCCTCAGCTAAACTAAACCCTTACTCTACTCAAAAACCAGCCCTAGTACTCGTACAACCTTAAACTATGCAAAGGGGTGAGCACGGTCACGCGTGGTCCGGTAAACCCCTGTTATTAAATAACTATTTTCCGAAAGTAACGGACGTAACGGCCTGAGCGTTATTAACCGCCCGCAGTGAGAATCGGACAATAACCATTGAGTGGCAGTTACAGTCATGACTGCGCATTTTTATTTAGTTTGGCGGCGCTACTGGCTCTGAATTGTCAGTGAGTCTGCTATTCTACAAGTTCACTGCGGATCATAGTAAAGTGTCGATCGAGCATCGCGTCTCCTTTACCCGTCTTCCGGCAAACCGTCGGACGGTGTGTAAAACCTGGTATATACGAGTTAGGTCCGTGAGTGACAGGGTAATTACCAATCAACGGTTATGAGCCGCTGGGAAAGCGATTTTTTGCACCATGCATGTAATATGAGACAACTGATGTCGCGTACACCAGTGTTTAGCTGAAACAAGAAAGACTTGGATTTGCAAGGGTGTTATTGACTATCAGATAGAGGAATACCAATGGACGAAGGACTTCCGCAATGCTTCCAGTCTTGAACCGGCACTCAACCGGGGCGTCCCCCTCTTACCTGTCGTTGACTTCTTACAACGCAGAAATTTTAACAATAAAAGACAATTCCCGCCAGTCCACTTGAACTAACGAAGTCAAAAAGATGCACCTTCCAGAAATTGATCCACGTAACGTACTGATATGGGTAAAAGTGATAATGGTAAAAAGCTGATGCCACCAGTATCAGGATAAGTACTAAAATTGACTGTATTAACAAGTAATAATACTAACAACATTAACGACTACTACTAACGGATAATTAAGTAATAAATTAAATGGACATAACTGAGGAGAAAGGGTCTAATTAATATCTAATGCTCCCCCTTAATTAGATTCCCTTACGAGTCAGTGTCCCACCTCGATCCGTAAATAACAACTGTAGCAAGTGAACAAACAAAGCGCAAGTGAGCTACCCTACGTCACCTCTACTGTGGAGTTCGGCCAAATAGCTACACTGTCAGTGTAACTATAAAGAGCAGTAATATCAATAGTACAAATAATAAGACAAAACAAGCAAGTGCGCTATCCTACCTCTCCTGTGGAGTTCGGCAATATAGATGCACAATCATTAAAACCTATACCCTTGCTATCTGATAACCTAACCAAAGGTCCTAAAACGCTAACTACTGATTTAGTGTCCGTGAGCTTTTCCAGTTGAAAGTCCTGCTGTCGGGGGTTGTCCCTCTAGAGGGGAACGGTTCCCGAGTCTTTAATCCTTGGAAACGTGACGAACGCGCCGATCGTATGGCTCCCCGCGGCCGCGCATGGGCTTGGTGTTGATGTCTGCCACGTTGTCGGCTGAGGCCCCACTTTCTCGTTGACTACAAGTCCGGCCTCCACCTTCTGGTTGACGATGGCACACCCCAGGTCCTCGTGTCCCAGCTTCCTAGCAAAAACATTCGTGTCAGCGAGGTCCAGCGCTCCCTGGTTGTCGCCGTACAGGATGGGGAGAGAGAGAGAGAGAGAGAGAGAGAGAGAGAGAGAGAGAGAGAGAGAGAGAGAGAGAGAGAGAAAGAGAGAGAGAGAGAGAGAGAGAGAGAGAGAGAGAGAGGAGGGAGAGAGAGATCGAGAGATAGAAAGATAGATAGATAGATAGAGAGAGAGAGAGAGAGAGAGAGAGAGAGAGAGAGAGGGAAAAAGAGAGAGGGAGAGAGAGAGAGGGAGAGAGGGAGAGAAGAAAAGAAGCAATATTTGAGTGCTGTAGGAGGGCTGCCCCCACCCCCGTACGGCTCCATTGCGTCTGCGATCTGGCCGTCGGCAATTCCCTGTACAAAATTAATTATGATTTTATCCTGCCCTTGATACGCCTCCACCATGACGTACACTTCTGCCTCGCAGGATGAGGCTTCCGGTGCCGCAGGCACCAGACGCGCGCTGGCCACCCGCCGCCTCTTTGCGCTCTCCACTTCAAGGCGCCGACGCCACCAGCTCGTCGGCCGTAGCCCTCGCCTTCTCCTCCACTCTCGCTCCCATGGTCGCGTCCTTTGGTAGGACCACGTTACGCTTAATAAGTGGCTGGAAACATTATTTCGTAAAGTGGAATTTCTTTTTTGAGGGGAGGGGGGTAGAAAGCGTTGGGAAAATCAAGCAAAGTCCGTTTTCTAGCTTCAACAGGGGACTTGCGTGCTGCATCGTTTGTTGCTTACTCAAGGATTGATTAAAATACATAATTAAATTCCATTTATGCCGGGTTGACGAAGACCACAACAAGGGGGCGTAAGCCCAAGGAAAGGCCGAAATTATCCGGGGTGTACATGGAAATTCCGGCAAGAGCTTTTGGGGAACAGTGGGCCAAACAAGTTTACGGGGATAAATGGGAAACCGCGATGCGGAAGGGGACAACGACAGTCCCTTCTGCGCCAGTTACCCGTAAATCCAAAAGATTTCCCGCGCATAATGTCCTCTTTGACGACGGTGTCACGGATAAGATATTAGACTCGGAAATAATCAAATACGCCAAAGTCCCGCCCACCCCAATCGACCAACATAAACACTGAGTCCGATGTCACAATCACTAGTCCTAAGCCCGATGCCACTAGCCCTGAGCCTGATGTCACTACCGAGTTTGCATTTGTCGAGGGGGAGAGAGAGAGGGTGGAGGTGCAGAGGGCTAAGCATAGACCAGAATGGAGATCACACGAACAAGGAGACATTTCGGCTGAGAACATTATCACGGGGAAAAGGATAAGGAACGCTCATGTTACGGTATGTGCCCGGGAGGAAGACCGGGCGGAGTATTACTAGTAAGTGAGAAATTCCCGGAATTCCCCTTAGTACAAAAACTGAAAGACCGTAAACAAGCTAGACAGACAGAATTTGAACAGCAAATAACTAAAGGCGTTCGTTTGGCGAAAAGAGAGCCAAGCTAAAATGTCGGGCACACCCATTATTCCGGTAAAATGGATAGACACGGTAAAACAACTAGGTACTGCGGACGAATTCCATAAAGCCCGTATAACCCTTAGAGGGGACCTCCTGAAAGCTTATGCACAGTATAACCCTAAAAAGACATACTCTCCTACAGCACAGCATAGGACTATTTGACTGATGATAGCTTACGCAGCCTGTTTTGGGATAGACCTATGGTTGATCGACTTCACGACTGCCTACCTACACGCAAAAATCCCGTATGACATATATGTCAAACCGCCGGCTGAATTTCAGATGGCAGGGTACGTTTGGCTCCTAAAAAAAGCCTTGTACGGGCACCCGGAGTCGGGGCGGTTATGTTACGACCTGCTGTATGGTGAGCTTACGAGTGTAGAGTTCAAACCCCTTACGTTAGATCGAGCCTCTTTTGCAAAGCACGGGAGTAACCCACAAACTACTCAACTGGTGTCCTTTCATGATCATGATGGCTGCCACGCCGCATCTAAAGAGAGACACATCAAAATGGTGAAACAGTTCGAAAAGACAGGTTTCCGGTGTCAGGATCTGGGATGACTGAGTTCAAAACATCCAGATCGTTTAGACTGGAAAAGGGATTGCGTTGCACCAGCGCAAGTATGAGTTGCTAATCTTAGAAGAGCTGGGCTATATGAATGAGATACGTATACCGGCTAAAACGCCGTTCACTTCCGATAGCCCCGCCCCCCTGAAAAAGGACCAACGCCTTTGCGCTATGATCTTAGGTGCCTTATTGGTATACTCATATTTTTAGCAGTCCATACAAGGCCGTTACTCATATGCCCTTTAAGTATTGCGGTCAAATCTCAAGTTCCCAAACCAGCAGTGTCCTACGCCATGGTACACCGTATGTTTTTGTGGATTTTGACCCCGCGAGCGTTATTCTTCAGGAAAGGGGACCGAAATTTACGGGAAAAGTTGGAAGCTGATTTCTCGGTTCCTAAAACTTCGGAATTATGGAAACCTAACCAGAAATCTTGCGCAGCGGCTAATGCAATCGATGATATCGTCGGAAAACACACAATACCCGGAATGGAAATGCTCAGTGTACCAATTATCGCTAACGTAAACAGGATTATTGCGGAACAACCGGTAGTAGGATTTGTAGTCTAGACTCGGATTTTGCGGGGGATCAAACTTCTCGAAAGTCAAGGTCCGGATACGTTTACTTATTCAACAGTACCCCAATTTCGTGGTTTTATAAGCTGCAATCCGTAATAGCCCAATTTACGTTAGAGTCAGAAACGGTTTCGGTTAATGAGGCTGTTAGGGAACTTCTCGCGATACAACAAACTTTACGGGATATCGGAATAAATCTTAAAGGTCCTACCACTCTCTTCGAGGATAACGAAGGAACGGTATTGTTATCGGAGAGAGGGCTGGGGGAAGCTAGGACCAAGCACATAGAGGTTAGGTATCACTTATTAGCACAACTCGTGAGGGAAGGAAAGGTCAAAATATTCCGGGTAACCACAGAGGAAAATATTGCGGATATATTTACCAAAATACATTTTATGGTAGAAAGATTCAATTACCTGGCAAAGAAGATCTCCGTTGTGCTTAGTAGGGAGAATCGCGCTAATCTCGGGATAAAACCCGATCAATTCTCGTATTGAACCTTTCGGGAAAGGATTATCTTTCTGGACTTATTATAATGCAGGAGTATGTAAATATAATAATTTCTCGCATATTACATTCAAAATGATGAAGCACATAGGCAGGTGAGAAGGCGAAGAGGCTAAACCGCAGACGGGGAGAGCGCGTACAATCAACAAGAGCGTCTAACATATTTGCAGATAAATACACATATAGGTTGATTGTTGACCTATGCGCGTAGCGCCGACGAAGGGCCACATGCTGACCGGATCACTTGAATAGCATCATATTACGAATTATTATTAAAATTAAGTAAGTAATTGGCTGGCGAACACACTCATAGTATATAAAACCATTTAAGATGCTAATATGGAGTGAACGTGCCTACATGGGAATGTAGGATACCACGATCCGGCAGTCAGTTCGGATGTACCAAACCAGCCGATAATTACAGATATAATGTCTTTGTCTATACATCATATTATTTTGTTTTCTTTTTATACCCCCTCTACGGGAGGCAATGCCAAATTTATAAATTCATACTACTGCATAGATAGACTGTTCCTAGCATAGTCAAGTTCAGATTGGTCATACCTTTCGATGGGTTAGCACAGATGTGTGACTATACTATCTCATATATTATTTCTATATTCTATGGCTACTTACGTGATCATATATATATACTAGTATTAAATGTGTAGTATAAACATATCGTGCCTGTGTCACATACTTACTCACCACTGTTACGGAGGCTCAACAGAGGATAGGGGGTGAGTAGGACCTAATCTTCTTCTTGTCTATCAGGCCTAGCTTGACTGGGGGGAGCTGCCCTGTACGTAGTCTAATTGATACTGTATATACTTGCCTCAGCCTTCAGCAAGCCGGGTAGCCACGGCGATCGACACAATCTCTTTGAGAAAGTCAGTGAGGGTAAGAGCATACGGTATTAATACCACTACTGAGTATGTTTTTGACTCGGTCCGAGCCTGTGTTTTTATAAGTGAGTTTCACAGAATAGATATTTGGACCTGCAGTCAATTGAAGAATTTACTTGGATCCAGGGCGAGTGTTAGAGCTATTAATATAATTAATTAGGTTAGTCACCGTGCCGGCTCCGTATGGTCCGGCATATGTGATGTGTGTCGTTAGAGCCATTATTTATTATGTTCGGCTCAGCAAGTATTAGTATTTCCGCGCCTTTTTCTCAATAAAGTTCTACTGCTGACCTCGGCATTTCATAGCTGATTTATTGCAGATTATTAAATTAGTCTAACAAGCTGAGGGTGGCTGACTCTTCAGCAGGATGTGCGGCGGCGGCGGGATACAATGCTGCTGAGCCGCCACGTCGTTTGGTCGCAAAGCGATTTTCAATATTGATACGTAAAGTTTTTACACAATCACACTTTTAGTACTCAGATAGAACCTTGCAACAGTCGTAGGGTTGAAATTATGAGAAGCGGAGACTAAGTAGGACTATCGACGATGGTCACGTTCGAGTAAAGATATTAACACAAGTCTCGGACGTTGATCACTGGTACAATATGACCCAGGTAGTGGCTGCGAGACGGACTACTGTTTAGTGTGGTTAGATAGTAAATAATTGCTTAGGTTGTTTTCACTAGTATTGTATTAATAGAACTTTCAAAGACTACAAACCCATGAACAGTAGTTTTTTTTTGTGGGGAAGGGGGGGGGGGAATGGATTTTTTTTTTTTGTGTGCACTGCTCATGAAGTGCAAATATTTGTGGTTAGAAAAATGCTCAGGCGGGGCTGATAACAGCAGTGAAAAAACTAGCAACTCGCTAATCAATATAACAGTTTCTGA
>WBZZ01001029.1:175000-177500 GCA_019918135.1 Paulinella micropora | reverse complement strand
TACATACATACATACATACATACACATACATACATACATACATACATACATAAATACATAATATCGTATGAAGTTCATAATCTGGCATTGTGCTTGGTAATGGTTGAAAGAGTAGATTGACAGTTATTACTTACACTTCACGTGATATGATTATTAATATTTGATGCATGCATGCATACATACATGCATACATACATACATACATTACATACATACATAATACTATGTGTACCTATGTTCTGGGATTGTGCTTCGTAGTGGTTGAAAAAGTAGCATAACAGCGTTACAAAAATACATAGTTACATGCATACAATTATGTGTACCTATGTTCTGGCATTGTGGTTCGAAGTGGTTGAAAGGGTAGCTTGACAGCGTGGACATGGACGTCCCGCCAGGTGCACTACGCAAGATAGTATAAATGATAATAATAATAATAATAATAATAATAATAATAATAATAATAATAATAATAATGATAATAATAATAATAATAATAATAATAATAATAATAGGTGAACGAGTAGCTTTACAGCGTTGACGTGGACGCTCCACCAGGCACACTACGCATAGTATAATAATAATAATAATAATAATAATAATAATAATAATAATAATAATAATAATAATAATAATAATAATAGTGCTTCTCTGTCAATGGCTGATGCATTTCTGCACATGCGCCTCCATCGTCTCACCCGTGAGGGGAGTACGAAGAATTGACGATAGGCTCTAATGACACCCCCGCAAGAACAGTTCCAACACTTCCAGACGGACCGGTATGTTCAATGAAAATACTGGTCCAAACGGACCGGTATGTTCAATGAAAATACTGGTGGCACCGACGGGAATCGAACTGGCGACAGGGCCCAGATGGTAGAACTTGACCACTGGGCTATCACGGTGTCCATAAAATAATAATAATAATAATAATAATAATAATAATAATAATAATAATAATAATAGTGCTTCTCTGTCAATGGCTGATGCATTTCTGCACATGCGCCTCCATCGTCTCACCCGTGAGGGGAGTACGAAGAATTGACGATAGGCTCTAATGACACCCCCGCAAGGGCAGTTCCAACACTTCCAGACGGACCGGTATGTTCAATGAAAATACTGGTCCAGACGGAGCGGTATGTTCAATGAAAATACTGGTGGCACCGACGGGAATCGAACTGGCGACAGGGCCCAGATGGTAGAACTTGACCACTGGGCTATCACGGTGTCCAATAGAAGGAGTAATAATAATAATAATAATAATTATAATAATAATAATAATAATAATAATGATAATAATAATAATAATAATAATAATAATAATGATGATGATGATGATGATGATGATGATGATGATGATAATAATAATAATAATAATAATAATAATTAGTGCTTCTCTGTCAATCGCGGATGCAAATCTGCACATGTGCCTCCATCGTCTCACCCGTGAGGGGAGTTCGAAGATTTGACCGATAGCTCTACTGACACCCCTGGAGGGCAGCTCCAAGCCTTCCAAAGAAAACATACTTTGAAAATACTGGCACCGACGGGAATCGAACTGGCGACGGGTCGCAGATGGTATTGACCTTGACCACTTGGCTATCGCGGTGCCATGATAATAATAACAATAATAATAATCATAATAATACTATATCTAAGGCGTACTGATGCAGCTAATGGCATATCCTCAACGGACATAAGCCTCCAATACCCTTGTTCGAGGTCCTCCACCCCCCCGTGTCAGTCTCTCGCCTGATGATCGGGGCCACCGATGGAGCTCCTGAGGGCAAGACTGCACTAAGCCGAGGTTATTCCGCAGTCCCAGCAACCTCTTGCAAGACGTCACCGAATGTGCAAGTGCATACACCAAGCGCGGTTGCTAGAGCTGCCTCGAAACCCCACCCATAACAATCTGGTGTCTGCTGGGTCCTGGGCTATCAACCAGCATATGCGGAGTTTAAGATCTTTTACGCGCGCAACGACCCTCCTCCCCAGCATCTACCACCAAAGGGTTATGAGTTGGCGTCACAGTTTAACGCCTTGAGGCCATTGGGCTGAATAATAATAATTATAATAATAATAATAATAATAATAATGATCATGATAATAATAATAATAATAATAATAATAATAATACTATATCTGAGGCGTACTGATGCAGCTAATGGCATATCCTCAACGGACATAAGCCTCCAATACCCTTGTTCGAGGTCCTCCACCCCCCCGTGTCAGTCTCTCGCCTGATGATCGGGGCCACCGATGGAGCTCCTGAGGGCAAGACTGCACTAAGCCGAGGTTATTCCGCAGTCCCAATAATAATAATAATAATAATAATAATAATAATAATAATAAAAGTGTTTCTCTGTCAATGGCTGATGCATTTCTGCACATGCGCCTCCATCGTCTCACCCGTGAGGGGAGTACGAAGAATTGACGATAAGCTCTAATGACACCCCCGCAAGGGCAGTTCCAACACTTCCAGACGGGCCGGTATGTTCAATGA
>WBZZ01001029.1:167500-170000 GCA_019918135.1 Paulinella micropora | reverse complement strand
CTGGGCTATCAACCAGCATATGCGGAGTTTAAGATCTTTTACGCGCGCAACGACCCTCCTCCCCAGCATCTACCACCAAAGGGTTATGAGTTGGCGTCACAGTTTAACGCCTTGAGGCCATTGGGCTGGAACTCTGTTTAGCAAGTGTGACTAGGTTTTTTCATCGGGATTTCCCTCAAATATGTCACAGTCAACACTCCAAGGCAGATTTACTATATCTGAGGCGTACTGATGCAGCTAAAATAATAATAATAATGATAATAATAATAATAATAATAATAGTAATAGTGCTTCCATGTCGATGGCTGATGCAAATCTGCACATGCGCCTCCATCGTCTCACCCGTGAGGGGAGTACGAAGAATTGACGATAGGCTCTAATGACACCCCCGCACGGGCAGTTCCAACACTTCCAGACGGACCGGTATGTTCAATGAAAATACTGGTGGCACCGACAATAATAGTAATAATAATAATAATAATAATAATAATAATAATAATAATAATAATAATAATAATAATAATAGTGCTTCTCTGTCAATGGCTGATGCATTTCTGCACATGCGCCTCCATCGTCTCACCCGTGAGGGGAGTACGAAGAATTGACGATAAGCTCTAATGACACCCCCGCAAGGGCAGTTCCAACACTTCCAGACGGGCCGGTATGTTCAATGAAAATACTGGTCCAGAAATCAATGAAAATACTGGTGGCACCGACGGGAATCGAACTGGCGACAGGGCCCAGATGGTAGAACTTGACCACTGGGCTATCACGGTGTCAAATAATAATAATAATAATAATGGTAATATTAATAATAATAATAGTAATAATATTTAACAATAATAATAATAATAATAATAATAATAATAATAATAAGTAATAATAATAAAAAAAAAAAATAATAATAATAATAGTGCTTCTCTGTCAATGGCTGATGCATTTCTGCACATGCGCCTCCATCGTCTCACCCGTGAGGGGAGTACGAAGAATTGACGATAAGCTCTAATGACACCCCCGCAAGGGCAGTTCCAACACTTCCAGACGGGCCGGTATGTTCAATGAAAATACTGGTCCAGAAATAGACCGATATGTTCAATGAAAATACTGGTGGCACCGACGGGAATCGAACTGGCGACAGGGCCCAGATGGTAGAACTTGACCACTGGGCTATCACGGTGTCCAAAATAATAATAATAATAATAATAATAATAATAATAATAATAATAGTGCTTCTCTGTCAATGGCTGATGCAAATCTGCACATGCGCCTCCATCGTCTCACCCGTGAGGGGAGTACGAAGAATTGACGATAGGCTCTAATGACACCCCCGCAAGGGCAGTTCCAACACTTCCAGACGGACCGGTATGTTCAATGAAAATACTGGTGGCACCGACGGGAATCGAACTGGCGACAGGGCCCAGATGGTAAATAATAATAATAATAATAATAATAATAATAATAATAATAATAATAATAGTGCTTCTCTGTCAATGGCTGATGCATTTCTGCACATGCGCCTCCATCGTCTCACCCGTGAGGGGAGTACGAAGAATTGACGATAAGCTCTAATGACACCCCCGCAAGGGCAGTTCCAACACTTCCAGACGGGCCGGTATGTTCAATGAAAATACTGGTCCAGACGGATCGGTATGTTCAATGAAAATACTGGTGGCACCGACGGGAATCGAACTGGCGACAGGGCCCAGATGGTAGAACTTGACCACTGGGCTATCACGGTGTCCAAATAATAATAATAATAATAATAATAATAATAATAATAATAATAATAATAATAATAATAATAAGTTGCAAGAGTAGCTTGACAGCGTTGACAAGGACGCTCCGCCGCCAGGCGCACTTCGCATGATGGTATAAATGATAATCATTGAAATCATAATAATAATAAGAGTTGAAAGAGTAGCTTGACAGCGTTGACATTGACGCTGTTCCGCCAGGCGCACTACGCATAATGATGATGATGATGATGATGATGATGATGGTTAATATAATAATAATTATAATAATAATAGTGTATCTCCTGCCAATTGCTGAGCCAAAAGGCCATGTGCATCCAGTCCTCCATTCCATAAGGAAAGTCTCCACACCAATCGGTGGAATAAAGGAAGTGACGGCATAGAACATTACTCTAGGAGCTTTATACCAATCAGCCCATGGAAAGGACCGATGGCCTATGTACTCCCTTATAATAATAATAATAATCATAATAATAATAATAATAATAATAGTGCTTCTCTGTCAATGGCTGATGCATTTCTGCACATGCGCCTCCATCGTCTCACCCGTGAGGGGAGTACGAAGAATTGACGATAAGCTCTAATGACACCCCCGCAAGGGCAGTTCCAACACTTCCAGACGGGCCGGTATGTTCAATGAAAATACTGGTCCAGAAATAGACCGGTATGTTCAATGAAAATACTGGTGGCACCGACGGGAATCGAACTGGCGACAGGGCCCAGATGGTAGAACTTGACCACTGGGC
>WBZZ01001029.1:112500-160000 GCA_019918135.1 Paulinella micropora | reverse complement strand
GCTACCCTTCCTATGCTTATTCCCCCCTAATAAGGACGAACCTGGTTTGGGGTTTATTGCTATTCTACCACTACCACTACCTAAATTCTGCCTATTTCTATTCTATATAGACTCGAAATAAATTCACAACGGACACATCCAACCATGTTGCATACATAATAAGTTCTATAACAATACACACCGATCAACCATATGCAAATGTCACCGCACATATATACAGAGTACAACGGGCATTCCTGGTGTGTCTTCCAGTTGTGCCACACTCAACGAGATAAGCAGAATGAGATGATAGAATATATTCATAGGTAGGTCCGACCACAACACGATCTACACTACTACTCCTCACACAACGCAAGGCAAGAAGTCATACAGCGCAAGGGAGCAATCCATACATACATCGTATCAAGTATAAACACGTACAGCACACAACATACATCCCTCACGACACTCCGGATGAGACAGCAAAACTCACCAACGCACGTGCACATTAATTAAGCTACACAGAATGAGTGTTATATACACAGCTCTGAGCCAGTAACCAACACACTGTCAACCTCATTCAAAATGATATCACTACATAATACAAGCGACATGATGTAACCACAGTACTATCAGCACCATGATGATCATCACAATCTAAGTATACACAACGACCACCAGACACACAGTCAAGACATAAAACTCCTGCAACATCTCATTGAACAACCACACACTACCCACACTGAAACTGACTTAATACATAAAGTAGACAAATCAAAACATCCACAGCACTACTTCGAGTTAACTCATCGACTGCTACCATCAATACGCATAACGTGTGCAACACAGAGTAATACCCACCCGCAAGGAACGCATAATAGAAGTGTACTAACTTCCTTCACAACACATCCACATAATTCAACCCACGGTAGCACCTGACACTAACAAACATCCACCCAACTTATACAGGCACTTCGTATACGATCATCACCTTCCCAAACCCACTTCGACTCACCACAATAAAATCACCCGTACACAACTATATGACTTCAAACTCACACACGCTGCTAGTGATCATTCATAACACAGACACTTCAATCCCTGTTATAATACATTGAGCTTCCACAGTACACACTCGCATAGGTTGTATCTTGGCCACGTGTCAATGGTGGAAGCTTAGAGTTGAGACTGCTTCCACACAGACAGGTATAGCACTGTTTTTATCTGACCCTCCTATGTAATCTGTCTATGTGTGCAGGGCCCTTCAAAGTGTTCAGACGTGCAATTAGATTGAGCATGAATTATTAGACTGTCTTTCCTGATGCGTAGCCAGGTATTAGTAAAGTAATACAAATAATAGAAGCGAGAATAATATTGTAATAATAATAGAAGCGAGAATAATATTTTAATACAACAACAAAAAAAAATCAGCACACCAAAGCCGTAACGTTACGAAATCGTATTAATTATTGCTTCAAACATTCACAAATGATCTAAATTAAGAATCGAAACCACCCCCCAGGGTCAGAAGGCATACCCATCATAAAATCTGTACCTTGTCCTAATTTTTTTTTTCATTAATTCCTCTATCCTTACTTTCGACGCATCGATAGATAGATAGATAGATAGATAGATAGATAGATAGATAGATAGATAGATAGATAGATAGATAGATAGATGCCAGTCGTCATGCAACACAATCCTTATAGATACTCCAACCCGGACCCTCTCCTTTCTCTTTTCAAAATACATGAATCAGCACCTCTCCAAATAAAATTTCTCATCCCGCGCAGCAACTTGCAACAAACCACTGCCTTATTAGTTCCTATGTCTCATTTCCCCTCCACAGATCCGCCCGTCCCGTGTCACACTTACAAGTAATAAAGTTACACTCCAAAACTTTATTGCTTGGCTAAAGGGTGGGTGGGTGGGAATAAAAAGTTCCAAAAAACAAGAATCTTTCTTCTTGTGTTCGAGGAACTTGCGAAAGTGACGAGAACACTAGGCGCATAAAGTCACATATTTTATTACTTGCGCGACATATATCACAACTTTTTCTAGTTGTTCTTGTAGCATCCTTTAGTTCTGATGGCTTCAAATGGCTAGAAATACGCTAATTCCAGAAATTCCTTATTCAATTTTAGGCGTGATGGGCCAAATTGGACCAAAACTGGCAATGTATATGGCAATCATTCATAGTCAGTCCTACCGTAACAAACATGTTTGTAGAAACGGCATTAAGTGCCGAAATTCAGGCATTTATAATGTTCCGGCTTTTTTCATCTGAGGTCGCAACATAGGTGTTGTGTTACACTCTGTTCACACAAACACTATTTTGCTACCCTCTTCCTATGCTTATATTCCCCTCCAGGTCAAAGGTAAGAAGGCCCCGAAGCATAAAGAGTGAGAACAATTTTATTGACTAGAGCTTATACAACGTCTTAGTCACAGCAAGCTTCTCAGTAAACGAATCATATATATATAGAAACACAGAGTCAGATTTCCATCTGCCATGTCTTTTCAACAGCCTCATTTCTATACCCGCCCTTGCAGCAGCAGTGAACCCCCCCTTCCGTAAGGAATGAGTGCCGTACGGCGTGGGGTCCACCCCGATCCTCTGTAGCCACGCGTTCATAGTGTGGTTGACAGAGTTAGGTGATAGATGGCTGGGGCACACGCGCAACTGTGTCGGCAGCGCCGGAAATAAAGGCGCTTGTCGGTTATGCTTGTACATATGGTTTTCGAACCATAACGTCATCCGTACAATTGCACACAAAGGCGACTTCCTATCGCCGCTAATCACAATAGTATCACCTAACCTATACTGGTCTGTCTTACTCTTCTCGACATAAATAAATAATACCCAATCCCCTTCATACTCCTCCACCCACACATCTTGAACGCATAACGCAACTGCCTCCTCACGGCGTAGGAAGCCAAGGAACATAATAATGATCATAGTCATATCTCTCAAATCACACTAGCTGGTAGGATCCATCACGGTAATAAAGCGAAGCAACATGAAAGTAGGGACAGGAATTTTGCCTACTGGTGGCCGAGCCAACCTAAGCACATACTTCCTAACCTCATGCACCAGCTTGGTGTGCATTGGGTTGGTAACAGAATCAGTCATCGCATATTGACTAGAGATTGCCGACAACTTGTACTTAATGGTGTTCTGAGCATAACGCATGTGCGAGAGTAGGTAGATGCAGTATGCCGCAACCTGTTCAGGTCTCGCGGGGAACGCAGGTAGGCTCATAGTTGCATTCCACTTTTGCCAATCACGTATTGCATATCCCCTCGCTGTGTTACGCGGCTTCGCCGCTTGCACAAAGGCTCGACAGAAGACTTCAAGTCTTTCCAATAATTTCTCTTCACCGCCACGGTTGTCCAACATATCTCCTTACACCCCCGCCCTTCTGCGATGTATCTACACACGTCATAACATCCTTGCAATAAGGTGATTAATATTACTTATCAATAGCCACAAATAAAAATCAAAATATTTCGCAAACCATCCATTGCTACCTAGGTCATCTCTGAAGTCGAATAGAGCAGCTGTCATAGACCACGTAGGACGCTTCACGTACATAGGATGTCTACTCCAGGTAGGTTGCATGGTGTACTCAGCTGGTGGTAGATCAATCATTTTTCTTCCATAGTCCACCACATACACTCACCACGTGCGCGCCGGCCACACAGGTAGAACTAACACAGCCGCCGCACGCGCATTCATTAAATATTCAATCGCACTTGCAATCCTGTTGAAGTCAGGGACATACACCAGTCCACCATCCCTTACATAGTCAGGTGCGTTAGCCATCACCATCTCGTACACATCCCTTCTCATGTAGAGATCTTTCATAGACAGCGCCTTCGACGCGCCGTCAGCTTCACTGTTCAGATCCCTTGGGATCCAATTCCAGACTGCCTTGATATCATATGCATTTAAAATAGTCCATATCTGTTTGATAATGTCATTGTGAACCGGAATTTGTCCGCCGCAGTTGATCAAGTTCCTCACGGCAGGCAGTGAGCCTAAGTCAAATCTCACACACTTATGTCCCAACTTCTCACCAAACTCACTCAGCAATGAAATGACACCATGTAGCTCTCGTAATGTTGATGATGTGCCCACTAGGTTGCCCGGTAGCGGGATGGTAAGTTTGTCACCTCCATACACGACACCGGTAGCTAGCTCACCTGTGTCTACCCGCACAAACATATCTTCCGCATACGGTCGCTTACATCTCGACTGATCACCCAACCACTCCGCCCAAAATTCAACCTCAGCTTTCGCGCCCGCATCAATTATTACATACTCAGCAGCACGCACCCGTGCTGTATTCATACAGCCATATAGAGAGCGGGTCCAAGCCTGTGCCGGCTCCAATGCGATTAATAGCGAGACTATTCTACCTACCTCCCTCTAGCTCCTCTAGCTTAATAAAGCCTCCTTCCTTCAGCCCAGCATTGAATTCTGCCCACATATTTTGCATGAGTGCCCGCTTATGGTCAGGCACCTCATATGTCATCCCCTTAGTGTTAATCATAATACCCAAAAATATCACAACAACAAACTCACCCTCCCATCTGCACTTCTCATTCAATCCCCATCCAAGGATAGTCAGAAAAAGTCTCACACAACTCTCCAGTTCATTCATCACCTTACCTGGCGCACTCCACAGAAAGTCGTCAAGGTAGGCTAGCACTAGTACGCCCAAAAATCTTTAAAACGTAACCATAGGTCAGGTTGTTTTTTGAAACTAAAAGGGAGCATTCCTAAGTCCGAATGTCATAACATTTGAGATGTAGTATTTCCCTCTATGAAAAAAGCCCATGAATTTTCTCGCACTCTCTGACATCCTCAGGGAGTAACATCTTTCATCCGTTTGGGATAAGTGTGGTAGATGGTTTGCTGGTCCTCTTGGAACTTGACTAATTCAAGCCCCCCGTAATGTTTTTGTAGTGCAGGAAACATGCGACGCCATCCATCCCCCCTTATTGCATCACTGTAATAACTTTGCGGTCATGAGAGCAAGACTGCAAAAAGTAAGCGAATAGGATCCTTTTGAGGGATTCCTTCTTTTGCTTCTCGACTGATCCATAATGCCTAACAGCTTGCTGAGAACTAAATAGACCAGTGTGTTTACTTCCGAGCGTCAATATTGGTACTTTGCTTTTCAGCTCAGTAGGAATAATGACTGTCTCGGAATCTCCCAACTCATCAGATTTAGGTTCAGCTTTCACTGATGTCTGTGGTTCCCTCTTGACTTTCCCGGCAATGGTCTCGTCTCCTTTCTTTGTGTATTAAGACCGGAGGTCTACCCTTACGAGCTCAAAGGAAAGTAAAAAATGGAATTTAATAATGAACAAAACTTGTTCAAAGCTAACCTCCACTTCTAAAGTAGAAAGGGAAGTCAGATATAAACCCAAACAACAAGCCAAAGGAAAAAACCGCTGTCAACGGAGTGTCCCTTTGACACGGGTCATCTGACACGATGCGTTACGTCCGTAACCTGCACAAATGCCAAAACATACCACTAACAACAACCCATACGTGCAATTTCCCTTATTTAGCCATAAATTCCCAGTCACGGGAAAAAAAAGGCCAAATTTCACGAAATTTCCGTTACCTTTTTTCCAAAACTTCAAACGGTTAATACATGTGCTGTAGAAGGATCGGGTCATCGCTATTAATGTGGGAGGTTATTCAATATGGATGCTATACAATAGTGTAATCTGCATCCTAAAAACCTTCTCCACGCCGGTAAACGGTTAAGTGTAAGATGTAGGTTTTAAGGTCCTATGGGATCCAAGCTTCCTAGCTTTCCTCCCATATTCCTTATCCTAATACAACATTAAAACCGGACGTATTAATCAGAACCGGAAATGTAATAAGAATTCATCGTAAAATACATTTAATAACAAGAAATTACTTCCAAGAGTAAACTTCCCGTAAAGCCCTAATGACGTAAAAACGATGTAGTATACCGTGGGTGTTACTTACATAGCACCCCTTCCCCCTCCTTTGAGATCGCTCGGATCTCAAATCTGGAGCTAAGTAATACCAACGGAGACTACATCTCATATAATCTCGTCAGTACCTGCTTTCTGGGGAATCCCACTGGCAGCCGATTGTCCACCACCCCAAGAGCTACCCTAGCTCGACCTGTACTATCCCCAACGATAGCTCAATGGAAGAGTAAGTCGGTAATATAACCAAACACAGTCCTCAGAAAAGAGAATGATGTCTCGTTATATTAGTTCAGTGACGCAAACTTTGAAGACAAAAAGCCGCCAAAAGACCAGGATCAAATTGGCATTTCAGACGTGTCCGGCCAGACGAAATCTATAAATAAGTTTTTACCTGATAATTCGGGGGGTGATGTCCACAGTACCCCCTCCCACTGGCAGTTTTTACTGCAGAACTTCGTTTCCGACATAATAATGGTTCACCTGATTTCTTTTCTGACTAAGATTCGTTTAGAGTTATGTATGAAGATACATCAACCCACGAATTAGCCGTTATAAAAAACAACAATGATACTTGCCCCGGTACCAATCGTATATATACTCTAGCACATTCAGTATATATATTAAAATCTTCCTCTTTCTTCTGTCGATAAGATATTTGTGCAATATGTCCAAGTATAATGTTTTATGGTTGAGTGATAATGTAATGTCGC
The DNA here is from genome assembly GCA_019918135.1 of Paulinella micropora. Lineage (NCBI taxonomy): Eukaryota > Cercozoa > Imbricatea > Euglyphida > Paulinellidae > Paulinella > Paulinella micropora. Next base: position 153,329 of record WBZZ01001029.1, on the reverse strand, counting down.
CATTTCCATATATATATAATAACCGGTCGTCGGTTTCCATAAATACATTTACTTGTTGTGAAGAAATACCCTTGTATAAATCGGTATCATTTAATATAGTGTCAGGTGATCAAGTCTGACGACTATATCCGAAGTTGGGTTGAGTGCGCCCTAACCTTGCGATATGCCGATACAAGTAGAGATCGATGGAATCCGGTGTAGCAGTTCATGTTATTAATATATCAGTTCCTTTGATTAGACTGTAGAGTCTTCAATGAGATCATCATTCTGGTACTAATGCGGGTCGTATCCAGGAAACACCATCGCTCACTCAAATAGCGATCCCGTAACGGTGCTGTTTCGTTGCCGTCTCGTCTGTCTCTGCCGAAGCAAGAGAATAGAATGCATATTTCTTTTCAGCTGTGTCTTGTTAATGTCTAGAAGAATGAATGCTGTAGTAGCTTTAATATCTAAGTAAGGTTGTCGGGATGATATTGGATCAATGCTATGTTCGCAATCGATCAGGTTCACAATACTTCTAGAGAAAAAATACTTACTATAGACGCCGTTTACGCGCGCGGACTCCTTTGCTTGGTGGAGGACCTCCAACCAAAGTTAAGTCTAAGGTAGACTGTCGAGGATGTCCCAAATTTTGTGAGGGATTGCGCCTTGTGCCAAGTCAAAAGGAATGTCTAGCACCCCTCGTGGTAGTGCTTGTATGGTCCACGCGGTATGATCTTTATCTGTGGGAGATATGGTATCATCCCATGTCTCAAGTTTCTTGGCGTCTTTATATACTGGAAGGTATTGTCGTACTTTAGGATCTTCCACTGGATCCAGACTCCTCCAATGTAAGACTGGTTGAATGATTTGTGCCGCAGTTGAAATTCGGTTCGATCGCGTATGGCGTTTGTGAGGTACTGCCATGACTCTCATGAGATATAAATCTGAGAGCGTGTCATCGGCTACGTGTTGGGCCGCAGGCCTCACCAAGTAAAAAGCGTCTTTGGCCCATGAAGTATGTCCAATCGCATCTCCTTCTTTCCAACTAGGGTGAACGAGAGTTTCATTGCCCGCGCGAGGGTCTTGATCTCTGTCATCGCTCCCCTCTTGATAGACTCCTTGCGAACGTGCCGTCCTTATCGCCTTTCTCGGTCGGTCGTAGATAAGGTCATTTTGCGCTCTCCTTATTTGCGCCTGCGTGAACTTTCCTTCCGGCACGTTCGACTCCACCCTTTTGCGGGTCTGAGTCCCCGCCACGCTTTTGCGGTCGGTGCCCGCTTGTTCTCCAGCTCAGCCTCCTCCTTCTCCGCAATTGGTGCCCTGTAGGCATCCCGTTCCGAGATATCCTTCTTACGGATTGGTGGGACCTCTTTAAAATCAGCCTCCATCCGTTTGAGTGCTTGATCAACGGACTCATCTTCAAGTAGGAAGGGATCATACTTAATCAGCCTTCGTACATTGAATATTTGAACTTTCCCTCTGCCCCTGATTTTATAATTCAAAGGCCCCATCTGTTCCATGATCTGGTATTAATGGTCCTTTCCAGTGGATGAACAGCTTCGAGCTGACTCCCTGAGGAACCTGAGGATGGTACAGTAGTACAATATCCCCGACCTGAAATCTGACTTGATCCAGGTGTGCCTGCCTGACACCTTCAGCATCAGTCTTCCTGCGCTCCGCCTTCCTATGCGCCTGTACTATTTGCTCCGCCTCCATCTTCGCCCGAAGTCTCACCCCAAACAGCTCATCCTGATCTGCCCATGAATCTTTTGGGTGCAGCAGTGAGGCTGGGATGGCGGGCTCACGCCCATATAGCAATTGGTATGGCGAGACGGAACCTTTTGAACCACCTAACGCTGTAGAGGTAGGCAATTCATAGCAAAGGCAAACGAGGATGCTGCCTCCACCCATGCCTTTTGGTTCTCCTTCTTCATACAATACATCTTCAGCGCGGCCTTGAGGGGTCTATGCACACGCTCTATCTTGCCGTTCGCTCTGGGGTTATAGGCGGTGACATATTGCCATTTCATGCCGTAATATGCAGATAGCTTGTCGATGACTTCATTATTAAAGTCAGAGCCTCGATCTGAGCATATTTTTCTCCACACCCCAATCTGTGAGATGATCCTGTCAATCAACGCTTTGGCTGTTGTTTCGCCCGTAACGTCTTTGACTGGGACCACCCATACATAGTTGGTGGCTCTGTCTATGGCCGTTAGAAGGTATCTGTAACCTTCCGTCGTGACCGGGAAAGGTCCTACATGATCGGTGTGTAAGAACTCGAACATTCCTAAGTCTAAAGGAAAAGTCCCGATCAGGCCAAAATTCGCCTTCAATGGTGTTTTGGATGTCTTGCATGGGATGCATGCATTGACCTGTTCATCAATATTCTCCTTCATCTTCTTCCACCAGAATCGTCTCGAAATGAACATATGCCTTCTTTGTCGGCCCGGGTGCGCCAGTAGTGGCAGTTATGAGCAGCGACAAAAATGATGTGTCTGAGTTTCTCAGGAACCCAGAGAGTCCATTTGTCTGGTTGTGATGCATAGCGCCCGTGTTGGCCTTTGTACCACAAGAGACCGTCTCTCCACCCGATCTCCTTCTGTTGCTCCTTAATCTCCTTCGTCATTTTCAGCTCGTTCGGGTTCTTGTATAGCTGTATTAGCTCTTTGAACCCCGGATCGAGAGCCTGTTGCTGTCTCCATGCAGTGGGTGAGGCTATGTGGATAGTCCCATCCTCTAGCTGCACTCCTATCCTCTCAGGGTTTTCGTCTAACTCCTCCTTGTTCTCCTGCGGGGGTTCCGCATATGCTTCTTGCTTAATCTCTTCTTGTTTTATCTCCGCCTTCATATTCTCATATGCTTCATAGGACCACTCAGCATCCTCGAGGACATGTGCTGTACAACATATCCCATGATCCGGACCTTGCGGGCTATGACGTAGACCCGATCGGTTATATCGGACCCCTCTCGCCATCTGCATCGACTCGATATGATGCACTTCGTATGTGCAGTCTGGGGATAGATTCTCCATTTCTGCTGATGATACGAGAGCTGCCACTTCTGAGTGAAACTCTAGCCTGGAGAGGCTGTCAGCGACAACATTTCGCTTGCCGGGTAGATGGACCATTGTAAAATTGAAACATGACAAGAATGCCTGCCATCTCGCTAGACGGCCAGTCTGTTCATGATTCATCAGCCATAATAAATTCTGGTGATCAGTCCTTACTATAAACTGAGGCCCACCCCATAAATACTCTCTCAACCGTTTGAGGGCCCAGACCACCGCCAGTGCCTCTCTCTGTCTAGTACAATAGTTTCGCTCCGCCGAGCACAACTTTCTACTTATAAACATGATCGGGCGCAACTTTTTCTCCTCATCTTCCTGTTGTAAGACTGCGCCGATCGCGAACTTTGATGCGTCTGTGTCGACTACGAATTGCTTCGAAAAGTCGGGCATCATCAGCACGAGTCCGCCATCCTTCGGATCTTTATAGATGAGATCTTTGAGCGTGTTGTACGCTTCTAAGGCTTCATCATCCCACTTCTCAAAATCACCGAAGTCGATCATTTTCTCCAACTTAGCCCGAGTTGCACCCCAATCGGGTATGAACTGGCTGTAATATTGCGCCATCGCAAGAAATGAGTGCAGCTCTGTGCGATTCTTCGGCCTCTGCCTGCTCATGATCTCCTCCCTCTTCTCTTTGGATATCCAGATTCTATTGTAAGAGATTTCGTACCCCAAATATGTCACACTTGTCTTTGCGAGTTGACATATCTTCAAATTACATTTCAGGCCAAATAGTTTGATACGCCTGAAAATGTCTGTTAGATGGTTGATGTGCTCTTCCATCGTATTGGAGTACACGATAATGTCATCGATGTAACAAAATGTGTACTCTCCCGCCTTCTGTCCTCTTCTCCTCATGAAACCTCCCTCTGTCTGGTCATTATATTTGCTACTCAGCATGCTTTGCATCGCTTTCTGAAAGAGTCCCGGGGCCTGTTTGAGTCCCGTCGGAAGCACTTTCCACTGATATATCTCCATTCCTACTACAAATGCAGTCAGCCATCTGGACTTTTCATCCAGTGGAATTTGCCAGAAGCCATTCTTCAGATCAATGACTGAGTATAGCTTGGCGTTCCGCAATACTCGCCTTCCTTCTTCAAGAGTAGGTAATGGATTTCGTTCCTCCTCTAAAATTTTATTGACGCGGGCATAGTTAACCGTTAAGCGTCATTCTCCTCCCGGTTTAGGCACCAGTCTCGGTTGGGAAACTATTGGAGATGTCGATCTCTCAATGAAATCCTCATCGAGTAACTGTCGTGCTTGTTCTTCTGCGATCTTTGCTTCATGTATACTCAGATTTGCCCGTCGTGGCGCCGGGGAAGGCTCAGCACCTGGCATTTTACAAATAACCGCGGTGAAGTCTTCCGGCTTGCCCCTCCCGCTTGAGGGGTGTCAAAAATCATTTTGTTCGCCTTCAATCTCTCTTTCAAAACCTCTTTCTCCTTCTCCGTACCTCCTCCTCCTGCCAATTTCTCGTCTATCGCCGCCTTAAACTCCTCCTCTGACATTCTCTTGTGATGCTTGAGGGGTGCTCTGTCCTCCTCCAAGCCCAACTCTTCTTCTGATATAATATTGTCCATTCCCGTTTTTTCATATGTGGCAGTGTCTGGTTCGTCGTCCTCCGCCAGACCTACCAACATATCTATTAATCTCGCATATTGCAACGGAGCTTTTCGGGTGTAGAAACCATCGAAGCATGTGAATGCTTGAGGAATCAATTTCAACTTGTCCTGGTCTCTGAGCTTCCGCTTGTATGCACTGCTCTGCTCACGAGTCCCGAGACGACAAGCCACCACTAAGTGTTGCTTCCGTGAGGGCACCGGTATCGGATGATCAATAAGCCGGTCCCGTATCTCCTGCGCCCATATCGCCTTCTCATTGTACGGGAGTATGACCGTATATGGTTTATTATTTTCAAAAAGAGTGCGCAGGCACTTTTTCACTTCTGTCAGTGAGCGCGGCCACGTAGGCTCGTCACCCCAGAATTCGGTAATAAAGCTTTTAATATCTTCTGCCGGGATATCAGGGAGTCGTCCCCTTCTCCTCGGTATAAACTCCTGTCTGTCCTTCTCTTCCACCTTTACGTGAAAGCAATACCCGTTGGTAATATATACATCGGCCCCTGCTCCTTCTTCAAATCTCGCCAGCGATGGGCACCTTTTTCCCATGCATATAATCTCCTCTTTCCTCTTTTCAATGAGATCGTCTATCGACTTTTTATCCCATTGTGTAGGGACTGTAGCCGTATAGACCTCCGCCTCTCTCTTGTCTGACAGGGTTGAACCATCTTTAGACACCGCGTCTGTTGGCATATATGCCTCATATGCGTGTGTAATGGCCACCTGTTTCCCTTCCGATGCTACCCCTGGGTGTAGGGCCTCGTATGAGTCAATAGCATGGAGAGAGTCGACCGTATATTCTTCTCCTGGCTGTACGCCGTATATAACTCTTTTGGCGGCGCAATCAATCACTACGTTCATTGTCGCCAGTTGGTCGTACGACAAAAGAACAGATCCGTGGTATTCGGGGACAACGTACAAGTCCACTCGATATACTCGTCCGAATTTCAATTTAAAATTTAGAGTGATGATGCCCGTTATATCCGTCCGACTACTAACTCTTTTCAAGGTGCTCGATGATTTTTTCATATTAGTTTCTAACCACGCATGGTGTTTCGTAGTAAATTTTCGGCCGACAATATTAATATTCGCCATAGTATCATTACCAACGTTTATAAAGGTATTTAATGTTTCACAAAAAAGGTTTGTATAGCATAAAGCGTCTGGCCGGTGACTTTTTAAGGCCAATACAAGGAGCTTGTGTTCTAAAATCTGTATCCTTTTCTCGAGGTTCGCCTCCTCCTCCCTTTCCGCCGTTTTTGTAATATCTTTTGGGTATTGTTCACAGGCGAAGGATGATTGTCCTTGCTTTCTCTGTTTGAGACCGTGAGGAGGGGTTGATGTCCTCCATCCTCCTTGTCTATTGTCTGTCTCGGCAAGTTGATAAGATTAATTGCCGGTTCTATTCTTACTTTCTTCGGCTGTGGCTGCGACAGGCCCGCCTGCTTTCTCTTTGCCAGCGCTTGACTCGCCTGCCTGTTAGCAGCATGCATTGTTTGTTGTCGTGATGGGTGTACTGGTATTGTACTACCTTTGAGTTGGTCTGTGGCCTGCTGTGGGCTCTTAGACTCACTGGTACCCTTGGTTGGGACCTGCACAACGGTGTATCGTGCAATGTTTGTTGTTCTGTTTTCTCCCTCCTTCTCTAGTCATTGGACTACCTCAAATCTGTTACCTGAGTCGGCATCAGTGTCGGTAGTGGTTGCGCCTGATGTCGCATAGGCCTGTGGTGCTGAGGAACTCGAGCTTGAGCTCGAGCCGTCTGCCCAGCCCCATCTCTGTGGTACGGGCGCTCTGCGCTGCCGTATCCACCTCGGCCAACCCATCTTTCTCCTCCTCTACCTTGAAATACACCTCTTCCTCCTCCTCTTCTCACAAATCCTCTCTCTCCCTCGCGAGTGTATGTGCCTCGTGCGAAAGGGGCTCCTCCTCCTCGATTGATTCCTCTCCCTCCTCCTTTTCCTCGTGTTCCACCTCTTCCTCTACTTGCGGCTTCTATGGCTGCCGTCTTCTGATCATCTCTAGCGAAAAGAGAATTGATCGCGTCAGCTAGTTCGTGGTCATGGTCCGCGACATCCTGTAATTTCCACCCCTGATCATTGCGCAGTCGGCGCAGAACGGCGACGGTGTTGATTTCGTCCGACCGTACGTTCTTGAGGAGTGTGTTTCGGATGCGGGTGTCCTCGACATCGTGGTTGTAGGGGCATTTCTTATTTGTGTGTTTGAAGCATTGTGCCCGTGCCCACCAACGAATACAAGGTGTGTTAGCTTCACGACTGTTCTCTCTGGGCCGCTTTCCTAGAGATCGTTGCGTATGTGCGGCTTGCGGTTGAGCAGAAGCCGATGCAGAACCGATCAAGGATGCTGTCTGGCTGTCGAGCCTCTGACAAGCGGTCATTACTTCGGTCCACAACATTTTTGGGCTCACGGCCTTAGTCGTGGCCTCAAAGACGCTCAGCTCCAAAAAGTTCAAGTGCTTTACCTTGTCGAAGGTTTTGCAGTCTTGCATGAGCAGTGTGAGCTTATTTTTGTTGTAGACGTGCAAAGCACTGAGGAAATATAGGAGTATGGCTTTGTGGTTATAAAAGAGAGTGTACTGGGTGCCCACATTTGTTAAGACAGATGCAAGCTGAGTGACAGACTGCAACTGCTCCGATACTAAGTCGAAAATTTCAAACCCAATCAATGTGCCCGTGCACAAGTGTTGGTATCCACTTGCCTTTAAGTATCGAATGAGGGCAGCAATGGCCAGAGTACAACTCATCTCTGCATGTCCACCTTTCCTTGCTAGCTCCTCCTCTCCTCTGTACTCTCGTAAGTTATACGATCAAAACCAGCTCCAAGGAGGGATCGATCACAGAGATGTTCTAGGACTTCATACTCCTGCTCTACCTCACACTGGTTTTGCTGGAAGCATCTGTCCATCTCATTGAGCTTAGTCATGAGGGTCTTCTCTGTGTCAGCCTCATTGGCAGTGATAGCATAGAGCTTAAGGCCCCCTCCCCCAATTTTGATTTTAGCTAGGGCTGCCTGCAGCGCCTGCTTTTTCTTCTGGGAGTCAGTCAAGTTAATTACTGTCCCTCCCCGTGGGGTCCTCCTCCTGTGGGTCCTCCTCCTGCTTTCTTGGGAGCTGGGTTAGATGTGGTAGGTGGAGCCGTTGGCTGTGGAGCCACCCGTGCTACTGCCATTGCCACAGCTATCTTCTCCTTCTGCTCCTTCTCCTCTTTCTGTCTCGTCACTTCTTCTTTCACCTGTCGTGCTAGATGAGTCACGAACTGTGCAAGCCCTGTGGCACTAGAGAGGAAGTGTGCCTTTTCTCTCATGGAAGACTTATCAGCTCTGTTATTATTTGGGATTGTTGTGAGAGGGCCTTTAATGAGAGTGTGATTCTTCGTGTGGGCCCATTGCTTCCATGTTGGTTTTTGCTCCTTCCCCTCAAAGAGGCCCTTATGGAGTTGTGTGAGGCATTCAAGCACCTGACAAGACTGGTCAACCTCCTCGTAAACATATTTGATATCCTGCAATGGCACTCTTTCTTCCTCAAACCTCAATTTATTGAATAGAGGCTTCGCAAGGCCGGGAATTTCGATCAGGAGGTTGCTTTGACCTTGTCCTGGTCTCTTCCTTTTCTCGTAAGGAATGTAGATGTGTGTTTTATAATAGGTTGGGTAGTTAAGGAAGAAGGACTCTTCATCATCATATGTAGCCAACTGTTCCCATGTATTTGGGACATTCTGGCCAACATCCTCCATCCCCTCTCTCTCTCTCTCTCTCTCTCTCTCTCTGCCTCTGTCAGTGGAGAGCCTCCAGTCTAACCTGCACTCGCTTCTTGTGCATCACCCCCCCCTGTCGACTCTACATCGGCTGTATACGTATACTCCTCTCTCTCCTCTCCATCTCTATCCCCCCTCTCTTCTGACTACTGAGTCTCCTGCTCCTCTCCTCCCTCACTAGGACCATAATCAGTTGGTGTCACACCAGCCTGCTCATTCTCGTCTTCCATCTTATGTTATGAGAGTCTCGTCTGCTTTTTGTTTTCTTTTTTTTTTTTTTTTTTTTTTCTTATCACTCTAGGCAACCTTCTTCTCTTTCTTCCTTTTCTCTGTTGAAATAGTTATGGGGCGTCAGGCCCTACACAGAGATAACGATAGTTTGGTCAAAAGAGCTGTTTTGTGGAAGTCAGTCTGTCGTCGGACAGTGCTTCGATACTTGTCTTGCTCTTGTGTGAGAGATGTGCAATTTCCTCTGGTTTCTGCAGAGAAAATGCAAGGAAAATGGTTCAGAACAGAGAGTGGGAGTGCTTTGCTCGTTTTTCCTCTGTCTGTGTGTTTGTTTGATGTTTGTTTCGCACTTGTCCTACTTGGCTTTATGCAAGCAGCAAGAGGGAGTGGAGTAGGTGTGGTCTGGTGTCTTGTAGAAAAGCACACAGAAGCCAAATGTGCACAAGGGCTAAAGGTTATGCCAGCTTGTGACAAACTGATTGCTTGTTTGTGAGTTTTTTGTTTGAGGATGAGTAGGAGTGTTTGTTTTCGTCTGATGTCTGTGCGACAGATCAGCGAAAAATAAATTTGTGCTTATCTGATGTCTGTACGACAGATCAGAAAAGAAATCAGCCTTTAGCTGTGGACTCCAGATGTACTATCCCCAACGATAGCTCAATGGAAGAGTAAGTCGGTAATATAACCAAACACAGTCCTCAAAAAGAGAATGATGTCTCGTTATATTAGCTCAGTGACGCAAAGACAAAAAGCCGCCAAAAGACCAGGATCAAATTGGCATTTCAGACGTGTCCGGCCAGACGAAATCTATAAATAAGTTTTTACCGGATAATTCAGGGGGGTGATGTCCACAGACCCCTGATTAAACCATATCAAGAGCCATCCAACGAATTATAGGCTTGTGCTTCATGTGGGCTAAGTTCCAAGACTTATTGTTGCCCGAAGATCGTGAATCTGACACTCGACCAGCTCACGTCTTCACCCCTACGCGCGCGATTTCCCCGAAGTCACAGGCACGGTCCCATAGTCTGACCGACCACCAACCAGACCTTGTCTAATCCGTCAAATGTGAATGGTGCCTTGGCCCCGAAGTCCGAATTGACCGAACCCCAAAGTCCAACCCTTAAAACGACGATGGCCTTCTCGCCGAGCTCCCCTCGTACTGTGTCCGTAAAGTTTTAACGTTAAGGAGGACCCTCAGTACTTTGTTTTCCCACACATTATGGTCAATGTGTGCCCAACTTCCTTCCGACCCGTATTGCGTTCTCCCCCAAAGTCGTATCCCAGATGCTTCCCCTCACTTCAGGCTTGGGTGCTTCTTCCCCCGCACTGTTTCCGCTGCATGTGCACCCCCGATCAGCCTTAAGTCTACCCCGCTCTCCTTGAGCAAGTCCCAAACCCTCTGCGGAATGTGCCCGTCGTGTAACTCGAAGGGGCAATCCAGCACTCCCCTCGGCCACGCCGATATGGTCCATGCCTCGTGATCCCTGTCACTCTTCCGCGTGGCTGGATCTATCTTGGCATCCCATACTTCCCTATTCCCAGCATCCCACCATACCGGGACATACTCGCGGTACATCCGGTTCTCGACCGTATCCTTATCCCAAGACCGTAAAACTGCAGCATAGGCGGAAGGTTCCTAAGTGCACTCTCCGACGATCGAGTCTTTCTCGAGTCCTTAGCCAGTCCCAACACCTTCATCATAAAGAGAACATCCTTATCCCCTTTGGTAACGAACCTGTTTGGGGGCCTGACCAGATAGAACTGATCCAATACCCACGTCATTCCCAGTACCTTATTACCCTCCTTCCATTTCTTGTGTTGGACTTCCATCTGTAAGGGCACCACCGGCTCCTCCAGCTCCGTCTGCACATCCGTTTTTCTACGTTTACCCCTACTTCCCGGTTCAGAATAGATCAGATCATTCTCTGCCGCTCTCTTAGCCGCCTCCGTGGGTGGCTTGCGACTCGATACTGACCCCTTTTCCCCGGTTTCGCTTTTTAGGGATTACCGGCCCCTCCTCCGAGCTCCGTGCCTGTTCCTTCCCCTGGCCCTGTCCGTCCCCGGGTTTACCACTATCGGGTTCTTTATCCGTCCCAACTTAGGAGGGTCCTGAAACTCCCCCTTGTTCCTGACGGGCGCTTCCTGGAGCGTCTCTTTCCATGAGGAACGGATCGTTAACAATCTTGCTCTCCCCCCTGCCCCTGATCCGATAGTTAAAAGGCCCCGTCTGTTGCACTATATAAGGCCCCTTCCAGTGCACAAACATCTAGACGATATGCACTTCGAACCTGTTAGTATACATGACGATGTCTCCTGGCTTATACGTCACCATAGACAAGTCCTGTTCCAAGGGTCTTTGCTCAGCTGACGAGTCTGTTCCGCCAGCTCGCTTGCCTAACCGCTTGCATGGCCTTCATGGAGACCCGCATCCGAACCCCCCCCCCCCCCCCCCCCCAGAGCTCATCCTCGTCCATCACAAGCCCAGGCCCATCCTGATATACCAAGTGTTGGGGCATCACCGGCTCCTGCCCGTACACCACCTGATACGGGGACCTACATTGCGTCCCCGCTCCAAGAGCCTTCGATGGCATCGCGTTCATAGCGAAAACAAAGCTCGGGACCACCTCTCTCCAAGAGCTGACTCTTCTTGCAGTAGGTCCTTAGAGCCGACTTGAGCGGTCTATGCACCCGCTCAATCTTGCCATTAGCCCTCGGATTGTACGGTGTAACGTACTGCCAGTGAACCCCTTAAAACTTCGCGAGCCTTTCCATCAGCTCGTTATCAAAGGCTGGCCCCTTGTCCGAGCAGATTGTCTTGGGACCCCTACCACACATAGGATTCGATCGATCAGCTCCCTGGCTGTCGTCTCCGCCGTTGTGTCAGGCACCGGTATCGCCCAGACGTAATTGCTCGCCCTATCAATGACCGTCATCAAGAACTTATCCTTCGCCGGTCCCATCGGCGGCAACGGCCCCACGTGGTCCACACGCAGGAACTCAAAGAGCCTTTCCAGCAATGTAAATCTTCCAACTGGGATTTTCCCCTCCATCGGGTGCCTCTTGTTCATCTAACTGGTCGTGCAGCCCTTGACCCTTTCCTTTATGAACTTATCAATCCCTTCCCACCAGAATCTCCTTTTGATAATCCACTGCGTCCTCTGTACCCCCGGGTGATTAACCAACGGGACTACGTGCGACGCTACGTAGATCATCTGTCTCAGTTTGGCTAGGACCCATAAGACCCACCTCTCCGGGTTCTTGGCCATCTCCGCCGTCTTGCCCATATACCTCAGGAGACCATCCCGCCATGCCAGAGTCTTGAGCTGTGACCGGATTTTCTCCGTCAGCAATAGCTCGTCCTTTGCCAAAAAGTACCGGATCAAGTCCTTGTACTGTTCATCGGCCCTCTGGCACTGTCTCCATGCCTCTACCGACGCGATACGCACTGTACCGTCCTCTACCTGGATTCCCACTTGAGGCCTGGAATCCGGCCCCGACCCCCCCGAAGCCCCCACCGGCTCTATTGAGGTCACCTCCGGCTCTGGAGCCGTTTCCAGGCCCGGGTCTTCCACGTAGGTTCGGACGGCCGGTGCCGCGTGCCCTTGGCAACAGTAGCACTCATGCTCCGCCTTATCCTCATCCAGAATAGCGGCTTTATCTGCCTCATATTCCTTCATGTGTTGTACGGCCTCCTCCGCAAAATGCTCCCTGCAGCACTCTGCTTGGCCAACCTCCCGCTCTGAGACATCATGACCCTCCTATATTCCCCCTTTTTGCCTCCATTACCCTAGGCTCCTTTCGGCCAGACCCCAGGTGAGCCTTACTAGCATGGCATAGAAGATCATGTTCGCCGGCAAGATATCCTTTTGATCCTTCCTCAACGCCAAGTCCTCAAACTCGTCCATCTGCTGCATGGCAGCCAGACATGCGGATGGTGTTGAGTAATTGACCCTGACAAAGAGTCGGCAACAATATTCTTCTTGCCGGGAATATACTTGACGGTGAAGTCATAACACGACAGCAAGGCCTGCCACCTGGCCAGCCTGCCTGTGCAATCGTTCGTCATCAACCACATAAGGTTCTGGTGGTCCGTTCTTACCACGATATCCCGTGACCCCCATAAGTATTCCCTAAGTCTTATAAACGACCAAACCACCGCCAAGGCCTCCCTCTGCCTCGTACATGTACAGTAGTTCTGTTCCGGCTTATTGAGCTTCCGGCTCAAGTACATGATCGGCCGCAAGACCCCCTTATCATCGTATTGCTGTAGGACCGCCCCGACCACGTACTTAGGCGCATCGGTGTCTGCACATACTGTTTATCCACATCCGGCATCATCAAGATGCAATCCTTGTTAAACTTGGGATCACGAGTCAACATTTCCTTAATGAACTCGAACGTCTCCTCCTGTTTAGGCGTCCATTCCCGCATATCGCCTTTCAAGTACAGCTCCCTTCCTGTGTGTGTGTGTGTGTGTGTGTGTGTGTGTGTGTCTGTCACTGTGTGCGTGTGTGTGTTTGTGAGTATGTGTGTGTGCGTGTGTGTGTGTGTGTGTGTGTGTGTGTGTATGTGTGTGTGTGTGTGTGTGTGTGTGTGTGTGTGTGTGCGTGTGTGTGTGGTGTGTGTGTGTGTGCGTGTGTGCGTGTGTGTGTGGTGTGTATGTGTGCGTGTGTGCGTGTGTGTGTGTGTGTCCGTGTGTCTGTGTCTGTCTGTCTGTGTCTGTCTGTCTGTCTGTCTGTCTGCTTGTGTCTGTCTGTCTGTCTGTCTGCTTGTGTCTGTCTGTCTGTCTGTGTGTGTGTGTGTGAGTGTCGGTCTGTCTGTCTTGTGTGTATCTGTCTGACACTGTCTGTCTGTCAACGCAAGGATTTCTATGCATATGTTGCTTTGTTTGATTTATGCATCTGTATACGTAAGTATTTGTATTTTTGCGTATATATGTATGCATCTATGTATGTGCAGGTGCGGAAAGGCCAGAGACATGTTCTCTTCCATTCTGTGGTCATACATCCCCCCCGCCCCCCCCCCCCCACCCCCCCACCCCCCCCCCCTAACGGCTTAACCGTATCCGACCAATGCGGAAAGAACTGACTGTAATATTGCGCAAGCGCAATGAAGGAGAACAACTCCGACCGCGTCTGAGGCCGCTTAATGCCTTCCACAGCATCCCTCTTGTTAGCCGCAATCGCTACCGTCCCGTTCGAGATATCATATCCTAGGTATGTAACCTGTCGGGTGGCAAACTGCCAAGTTCACCTTGAGACCAAACTCTCTCACCCGTCGGAAAACATCCTGGATGTGGGCCAGATGTTCCTCCACGGTATTGGAGTAGATAATAATATCATCTATGTAACAAAAAGCGTAATTCTCGGCCTTTTGCCCATATTTCTCCATAAACCCACCTGCCATTCCATCCTCAAACTGGCGTCCGAGCATCTTCTGCATCTCTGCCTGAAATATGCCCGGCGAGTTCCTCAGACCCATCGGCAATACCTTCCATTTGTATAGCGTCATTCCCACCACACACGCTGTAAGCCACCTGCTCTTCCTACTGAGCGGGATCTGCCAGAACCCATTCTTGAGGTCCAACACCGAGTAAAATTTCGCGTGTTTCAACTTGCGCATACAGTCATCGATCTTAGGCAGCGGGTACCGCTCACCCTCGATGATCTTGTTCGCCCGATAGTAATTCACACAAAACCTCAGTGCCCCATCCGGCTTCGGAACCATGCGTACATGTGACGAAATCGGGGAGTTCGAAAACTCCGTGAAATCATCAGCCTGTAGCTCCTCCGCCTTTTCCTGGGCAATGCTCTCCTCCCTAGGGCCCAGGATAAATCTCCTAGAGGCATGCGTGATATTCATCCCAGGAATCTTCCTGAGATGAGCCTCAAAATGCTTGACCATTCCCGGTCTAGGCGGACCAAAGATCTCCTTTTCCTTCGCCATCACGTTCTGAAGGCTCTTAAGATATCGATCCTCTTCACTCCCCTTCCAGTCCGCCCGCATCTGAGCCATCCTATCGTCCCATGACTGGGCATCCTTCCGACTCCTCAGTTCGGGCGCCTCGGCCATGTCCGACCACGCATCCTTCACCAGGCCATCCTCGGAGGGCATCTCCACCTCCTTTTGATGGTATTTGACTTCCGAAAACTCATCCCATTTACCCAGGTTTGCCATTCGATCCAGAATCAACGCATACTGGATAGGCGCCCTTTTTGTGTAAAACCCTGTGAAGCACGTGAACGCCTGTTCCCGTATCTTCTGAAGGTCACACCCCTTAAGTGAGTTCCGATATGCCAACCCCTGTTCCCTAGTGCCTAATCTACAGGCAATCACCAAATGCTGCTTCCTAGACGGCACCGGGATCGGGTGATCCATCATCCGGTCTAAAACCTCATCCGCCGACAACGCCTTTTCATGGAACGGCAAGATCATGGAAAACGGTTCGTCACCCTCGAAATATTTCGTAAGCAACTTTGCCGTCTCCCCGGAATTCCGTGGACAAAGAGGTTTGTCACCCCACATGCTCCCCACAAAATCACCAGTCTCGTCCTCCGTTCCACCCGTTGAGACCTGCGCTTCCATTAGCGGCTCAAACAACGGCCTATTCCCCTGTGATGCTTTCGCGTGGAAGCAGTATCGGTTCTGAAGGAACACATAAGGCCCCTTCTTTCCATCCCTGAACCTATCCATCCCTGCCTCCACCTCCGTGTTATGTTCTTCCATAGTGCAGTCCATAATCTGGGCCCACCGGCCCTGAATCAAGTCCTCCACCGTTGCCTTTTCCCAACGTCGAACAACTTTCTTAGCCTTTCCCGCAAGCCCACGGTACTCTAGTTGGAAATCCTTGAATAATTGTCCAACGCTGGGTGCTGATATGGCTTTGGTATAACCAACTGTACCCTAGCGCTTCGCGCAACTGCATGTGGGTCATCACCTTTAGTCGCCCCTAGCTTGGTGAACGATACCGCGTAAGTATCCGTATGAAAGAGAGGAACTGCTGTCCGCCCCCTCACCATATCCTCCGCGTCATCATCACTAATTCCATAGTGCACCAAACCCGACCGGCAGTCAATTAATGTATTCATCCTATTGAGCTGCTTGAACCCGATCAGCAATCCCCCCGAATATTCCGGACAGACATAGAACTGAATGTCAAAGGACTTACCGGAGTAGAGTTCAATGTTCAAGACCATCGTTCCCGTAACCTCCGCCCTCGCTTTTCCATTCACCCCTTCTATGCTTCCTTTCATAGGCAACATGTTTTTATCCAACCACGCCCTATTCGCCGTTATGAATTCCGCGCCCGCGATATTAATTTTGGCCAACGTGTCATTGGCCATATCGCATGCACTCTCCAGGTCCAAACAGTAAACCTGAGTAATGCATAACGCATGTTCCGGCATTTCAATAGCCTCCAGGCGTTCCTTTAAGTCAGACAAAAGAACAAAACTATTATTTAAATCTTTCCGATCCGACAGCCCACTCTTGATGAGTCCCTCACCAAAAGCAGTAGCCTTCGATTTTCCGGCTTTCATTTCTTTCACTCCTTCCGTCGCCTTACTCACGGATTTGACCTTCCTCACCCGTAAAGGCACCGGCTTGGCCCCCCAATCGGGCTCCGGAATGATAGAAACTTTCTTTTTAAACCTCACCGTCGGAACAGGTAAAACATTTAAAGTAGGTTGAGATTTTCGCGGTATGATAATAACGACTTTTTGATTTATAATATTAACTTGTCTCGCCTTCGCGGGCCCTCCATTCCCCTCATTGTCACCACGTTTTCCCCGTTCAATCGTTACCTGCATCACAGAATCATCCATTCCATGAGTAGAGTCCTGACTCTTGTGAGAAGGGTTACCCGTGGGTATTGCATTGTCTTCCATCCTCCCCGGCTCATCCTCTTCGGCAAAATCGATGCTGCGAAAGGTTTCGTCACCTGCCACACGTCAACATCCCCATAAGTAATCACTGACGAATCCGTTTTCCCCTCCCCACATGTGTCCCTCAACAGGTGTTTACCAGTCTGAGTTTCCTCTTCCTCTACGTAGGAGACTTCCTTCTCCGCTTCTTCCTTCGAAGCCGCCGTCACATTAGCCTTTTTGAAGGGCCGGCCACCGTCCTTTTTACCGCCCCATCGCTTCTTGCCCTTGAAGCTTCCTCCGCGGTCACGGCCTCCACGCCCTCCACGGCCGCCTCGGCCACCTCCCTTCCGCAAGGACTTGACTGTCTCATCATATTCCTTCAGTCGATCCTTGACAAGACGTCGAACCCCCTTGTTCTTAATTACCAGCTCGTCTTTGTTGCGGATGGCCCTGACTATTTCCCAGATGGATTGGCTATGGTTCGCAGCAGTCAACTGCCCTCCAGGTTTTTCCAATCCGCCTCCTTGTCAGAGTGTAAGCCAGGGCAAGCCTCCTTGTTCGGGCACATGTAGCCTTTGAAGTAGTAGTCAAAGCAAAGCTTGCGACTTCCTTTAAAAGAGGAACTAGAAGAACTAGCACCCCTACCCTTCATGCCCTTAGAGGGAGGAATATGCTCCTCGCTAGTCTTTTCCTCGTCCTCCTCCTCCTCCCTTTCCTTTCGTCGGAAGGTTCTGCCGAAACCCCCCCTTAGGAACATTAGGGATACAGCGTCTTTCAGTCCCCCCTCTAGACTGGATGGCATTCGCCTTCCCCACTGGTATTCCTTCCAGCTGGGTTCTAGCCACCGCTGCTAACGCCTTCATCCCGCCCGCGGAGACCAACGTATTCTCCCACGATCTCTCGGCCAGCAGGAAGTCCTTCCACATGTCTCTTGCGTTTTCATATCCGTCCGCATAAGTTTTCCATGCCGGGGCCGCATCCGTCGTGAAATCGACGTTGTCCGGGATCGCATTTGCCCATCTGCCCTCCGGCCATCCTTTAGCAATGGCGCGGAAAACACATGGATCGTGCTGATGGATCCTTGCCATCACCTGTCGGATGAATCGTTTGAGGTTGCTGAAAAACCATTGTCCGTCTTCAGATTCTCCATCGCAATCCGAAATGCCCCCCTCACCCTCATCGGTTTCTTGCTCGACGTTGCCAACGCACTTCCAACCTCCGTGGAAATGTGTCCTGTCAGCATGACCTCACTAGTCACATCCCAATGACTTCCGTGAAGTACGAGCAAAGCAATGAGAGCATGCATCATTGCGTGCAGTTTGGACATTTTAACGGACCCCGTTTCCCCATAAACACCCCGTTCCTGCATTTCCTTGGTCATTCCCTTTGTGATACTGTCCGCCGTAAAGTGCTCCATAAGGTCCGCATCCGTGCACTGTCGGAAAATATCAACCAAGGTCATCGGCGACTCAAAATTGCTCTCTCCCATATACTTACGGAGCAAATTGATCGCTTTATGCAACCATGGCGAGGTCATATACGGCAAACAGTTTACTTGTCGGGTAAACCATATTGTCGGCGTTGTATCCCCTTTTGACCCCGGGGCAAATGCAACAGGCGAGAACTTGTCGAGGAATGTCGGCATCCTCTTCCTTTCCTGTTCATATCGTGCCACAGGATCCAAGGGATCATCCTCATCCCTTTTCTTGATGACCGCGTATCTCTCTTCCCATGCTGCGTATTTCTCCACGCAAACCTCTACGGCCTTCGCGACCTCCATGAGGTACAAGAGATATCGATACACGTCCTCGTGAGCCTGCTCCCTTGCTACAAGCAAAATCAAAGGATCCGGCACCGTAGCCGCAGGATCCTTGACCTTGGTTGCTGCGAGTGCAGCTGCCTCTGCTTCCCTTAGCAGATCACGCAGGCTCCTATTGGCATTAGTAGCCAACGTGTCCTTGTCCGTCATCAACTCCAATTTTCCCATGATGCCTTCAACATGGATTAGGTCATAGGTGTCCGGTGTCTTTTTCCCCCACACCCTCGTGTCCTTCATCCATTTCGCTTCCTTCATTTTGCCCTTTGCGGCTTCCCAATTCTTTACCGCCTTGGAGAAGGCATTGGCAACCATGGGGTACACCTCGTCCTTGAAGAAAGTCAGTACCAAGGTCGCATCAAAAGTATCCCCTTTTCCAGGGTCTCTTCTGACAGCTGTATACCATTCCTCCTTCCAAATGTCCTTAGCTTCCTCCCCCATCATCAGGAATTGGACATCAATCTGCTCAGAAGGAATAGGAGTTGGATAGTAGTCCTCATCCCCATTCTCCAACCTTGGATGACCCACCATCTGCAGTTCATGGAGGTGCATGGACACGAACATCCTTGCTACCATCCTCCTAACCTGCACGGGTATCAAATTTTTGAGCTTAGGTTCGCTAGGTGAATAGCCAGTGAAGGCAAAAGTGGTTGGATCCCAACCCAATTTTGCCATACCTCTCGATTCGGCTTTCACCGTATCGTAAACCTCCTTATCCCTTACTCTGTCTTTGTACTTACTTACCAAAGGGACAAAGTGTTCCAAAAACTGTTGCTGTTCTTTGGAGCCTACTATGTAGTCCACTGCTACATGTTGTAGAAACTCCCCCACAGCCTTCCCCTCCAGTGGTTTAATACACGGGTCCTTGTAAGGATCGTATGTCACCCCAGATGACATGTTGATTTCCAAGGTGTCAAGGTCCAAGTTTTCGACATCAGGGTTCTTCCCTGTTTCTCCAAAACCCTCCCTACCACCTTTTTTGTTTTCCCTTGCTTGTAACGACTGAAAGCACTGTCTCACACGACCAGTACTGAGTACTGATTGTCGAGAAGCTACTTGGCACTCTCCCCAAGACACAGTCAACAACAGTGACTGATTGCCCCCAGAGAGTGCGTTGTTCCCAATTCCAAAATTTGTTTTTCCAGAGTTCGAAAGAGGCAAAGGGACTCCAAATGTATTAAGACCGGAGGTCTACCCTTACGAGCTCAAAGGAAAGTAAAAAATGGAATTTAATAATGAACAAAACTTGTTCAAAGCTAACCTCCACTTCTAAAGTAGAAAGGGAAGTCAGATATAAACCCAAACAACAAGCCAAAGGAAAAAACCGCTGTCAACGGAGTGTCCCTTTGACACGGGTCATCTGACACGATGCGTTACGTCCGTAACCTGCACAAATGCCAAAACATACCACTAACAACAACCCATACGTGCAATTTCCCTTATTTAGCCATAAATTCCCAGTCACGGGAAAAAAGGCCAAATTTCACGAAATTTCCGTTACCTTTTTTCCAAAACTTCAAACGGTTAATACATGTGCTGTAGAAGGATCGGGTCATCGCTATTAATGTGGGAGGTTATTCAATATGGATGCTATACAATAGTGTAATCTGCATCCTAAAAACCTTCTCCACGCCGGTAAACGGTTAAGTGTAAGATGTAGGTTTTAAGGTCCTATGGGATCCAAGCTTCCTAGCTTTCCTCCCATATTCCTTATCCTAATACAACATTAAAACCGGACGTATTAATCAGAACCGGAAATATAATAAGAATTCATCTTAAAATACATTTAATAACAAGAAATTACTTCCAAGAGTAAATTCCCGTAAAGCCCTAATAGCGTAAAAACAATGTAGTATACCGTGGGTGTTACATTTGGGGAAAGTAGAGGATCTTCAATGGGAGAGTCAGGGGGAACTAAAACGTTAGGTTCTTTCATGGCTTTGACGAATGGATGATCCTCACAACCTGTGATGACTGATAGGAGCTAGCATTGGTTGCTCCAATCACTGCAAGCAGTGTGTAGAGAAATAAATCCCAGTCCGGTTTGTCATCATGGAGTTTGGGAGGTTCCATTCTGAACTTAGCTATATCAAACATGGGGTTTGCCATAGTAGAGTTGAAGTTGCAGGATTGCCACCTCACTAGCGAAGACCTGGCCGAGCTGCAGCTTTGCAGCGGGCTGGCCAAGCTGTACCTTTTTAACTGCAGGGCCATCGAGGACCTGGTTGTGCTACGCCGATTTCCCGCCCTTCAGTCTTTAAGCCTCAGTGAACTGCGCACAGGCAATACGCAACTGGCCGGACTGCAGCACTGCGTCGTGCTGCGGGAACTCTTTCTCGATCAATGCCCCAACATTACTGACCTGGCGGCGTTGCAGAAATGTCAGCCATTGCGCAAGATCACTGGTTATTATCTCCCGTTAATAACACGGGAGAATATAAAAGCCTTCAAAAAAAGACGGCCTGAGGTAGACATTCCCTGGATGGGCAGAAGCATCCGCTAAGATCCCGCCGGGCGCTTGCAAGAGACCTTTTTTAACGGGGGGAGGGGGGGGGGGGGAAGGACGGGGGGGAATGCAAGGGGAGAGAGACAGAGAAAAGCGAAAAGACAGAGAGAGAGAGAGAGAGAGAGGGGGGGGGGGTGGCGGGTAGGAGAGGTGGAGTACGCACAAGACAAAAAAAAAGTATTAAAAAAACAAACAAACAATAAAAAATCGAAAAAAAAAACCTAGAAGCAATAAAAAAAAAAGCTATGTCCTGTCCGGAACACCGGCAACCGGCCAAAAGCCAGAAGACTGCTGGGCACACAGACACCGCGCCAGACAATCGTTCTCAGTGGCTGTTTCTTTTGCCTTGGGATATTTGGACAATTGTCGGGGACCTAGCAGGTGCCGAGGAAGCCGTTATTTGGAGCTTGGTGTGCAAGCATTTTAAGACGGTTGTCACGACGGCTGAATTCTGGGCACACTTTGAGCGCGAGCTCAAGCTAGAATTCGAATCGCACCGCCAAACCTTGTCACTGTTTGCTTTGGTTTGCCAGACCTTTCGGACGCCACTGCATAGCCTGACCATCCCTCGTCTTTCGGAAGCCGGCAAAAAGAAACTAGTGCTGCTGGTCACCTCGATTAAAGTAAAAGAGTTGACACTTAAGGGCTCAGTGTCGCCCCAGATTCTGCGGGCCTTCTCTGCTATTCACAGCCTGCACCTCATCCAAAACAAGCACACAAACGTATGTCTGCAGCAGCTGCTGCAGAGCGCGAGCTTGCTGGCTGTGCCGCGGCTCGAAAAAGGTGAGATCACTGACCCAGATCTTCAGGCAGTACTGCCCAAATTCACGGGCTGGAACGCCTGGGTTTGGCGGAGTGCGTCAACATTACGGACTCGGCGCTGCAGGCATTGACGCGCCTAAAAGCCTTTGACTTAGAAAATTGTCGACAAATCACTGGCCGGGGCCTCCAGAATCTGCAACTTCAGGAGCTGAACCTGCACAAAAGAAATTATCTTACTGCCTCGGGAGCTCGCGCGGCTTTCCCCACGCTCAACAAACTCGACCGCCTGAGCTTTCTGACCGCCTGAGCTTTTGCGGTTTTCCAGAGTCCGAGTTTAAGCTCCTAACGCAAATAAGAGCATTGCGTCATTTGGACTTACTGGGCTGCAGCAGGATCACGGGCACCACTTTGCCCGACCTGTACACACTCCAGCTCGAGACCTTCAAGGTTACTCTCACTCGCTGTTCCCCCCGCTCCGTCAGACATTTGTTAAAGTTTCCGGCCTTAGTAGAGCTGAGGCTGCGTGATTGCGACGGTCTCACCAGCTAGGACCTGGCCGAGCTGCAGGCTTGCCCCAAGCTGAGCAAACTTGGGCTGTTGGAGTGCAACGCCATTCAGGACCTTACGGTCCTACGCACCTTCCCTGTTCTTTCGGATTTAAGTCTCGATCAATGCGCAGGCCTAGACAACAACAGTGTAGCCGGACTGCAGCACTGCCGCTCGCTGCGACAAATTGAATTCCATCTCTGTGAAGGCATCACTACCATTGCAGCGTTGCAGAAATGTCGGCCACTGCGCAAGCTCTGCCTGGTGTTGATGAGAAGGCAGATCCCACGGGTGGAGGAACAAGACTTTTGGGAGCAAAGGCCCGAGGTAGACATTTCTTTTATTTAAAAACAAACTCAAAAACAATTGTCCCCCAAAAAAAAGCAGTGCCTTATACGTAGGCTGCGTACAAAGGCAGTTCCGAGTGGCAATTTGTTCCTTCTTTTTCTTCGGGGGGAGGGGGGGGGGGGCCTTCTGGGCACAGAAAAGGCCCGATGGAGGGGGGGGGGGGGCGGCCCTCTTCCCCCCCGCTCCCTTTTTTTGGTGCCAGGCCCCCCCCCCCCCCCGCCAAAGCAAGAAAAAAAAGGTATGTTGGGGGGCGCGGGGGGTGGAGGCGAGAGGAGGGAGCGGGAGCGGGAAGAATCGCTGTTGCAGTTATCGGACACCGGTTTGCGCCCTAATCGCACAGAATCTAAAAAAAAATACGTGCCCAGGGGGGGGGGGATTAATATTTAAGCATTTTCTTTGCTGGCCCACACAGGAGCTTGCCTCTCGCAAAGGGGGGAGGGGGGGGGGGGGCCGGAGGGTTGTTAGGGCTCTGTGTCGATGATGTCAGCTGACGCTCGGCCGGCGGAACCTTACGTCAGACTACTGAAACTGCTTAGTTCGCAATCGAACAGACCAATGTACCTCGCCGAGTTCTTGGAAGCTCGGCAGGCGCTCCTAACGCTGTTAGAAGCCACGAGTACTGAAAGCGCACGCGATCTGCTGCAAATCCTGCGCAGCCCGGAAAAACGCAATGAAGCGTTCAGCAGGCTAAGCCGTAGATTTTTTGTTATCCTCTTGTTGTGCTTATCACTTGCAGGAAGGATAGCTTACGTGCATGTTGCTAGGAGCAACATAAAAACTTCCGGTGGTCGGAATCCAACAAATGGACAGCGCCAGCAAAGCGAAGAGGACGACCACCGATATGATCGGGATGCAGCAGGTAACTTGATATACCCCGAAGAGGAAATGCAATCCCTTGCCGCCATCCGCGCGACGTTACAGCCGTCCGAGGATGCCGAAAAACGAGACTTGGAGAAAAAAAGCGATCAGAGTAAGGTAGTAAGGATGAACTCTGGGATGACATCTGTGAAGAACTATTACGAACCAATCCGTATAAGGCTATTGAATGGGGATGCCGAAGACTACCAACAGCGAATTCACAAACACAGGGCCGACAATCTAGCGCGGGCCCAGCACTTGGGGGCCCAGGGACGGACACGTGCCTGGCCGACGACGGCTGGCAGTGCCTGGAAACGAAGGGCGGTCCAGTGGATGATGAGAACAACGACTCGGCTAGCGCGGGCCCAACCTCCTCCTGGGGCCCCGGTGCGGACGTGTGCTTAGCCGACGACGAGCGGCAGTGCTTTCCGGACGAAACGGAGGACATCTCTGACAGTGGTAGCTCAACCTATGCCGAAGACTCTTCTAAACAGGTATTGTTGTTCGTGGGTGCCTGTATCGTATTAGCGTGCCTCCGTCGGCCCAAACGTGGTAGCAAGGAGGAGCTTGATTCTAACGGCAGCTCGCACGCAATGTCCTTTTCCAGGCCGGCCTTCTCAACAAGGACAAGCCACCCACAAAAAAAAACGCCTCCGCGGCGCGACGGCGGCGTTGGCATCACGTCGTACAGGCTGCAATTCGGTGCTCTGTTGATGACGCGGCCCCCTGAAGATGACGAGGCCCGGCGTCCAAGGCGCGTCATCCCGTGACAAGGTGGACACTGTCCAGCCCAGAGCACTGGCTGGCCTTAGCGGAACTCAGGCTGCAGGTACCTTACCCCCGGCTGAGTTCTGTTGCGCGTGCTTGGCTGGATGAACTTTACTACTAAACAGGTGTTAAGCAGTGATTTTTAATTAATAGCCCCCGCCTCTCCCGCAACTGGCCGAGAATTTCTCAAAATTAAACAAAAAAATTTAAAGCATTTTCCTTGCTTGGCGCGCGATCAGGGGGGGGGGGCTGTGCCAAAAAAGAAAAGTCAGATGAGGGTGAAGAAGTTTTTGGCCGGTGCTGGTGATGCTGTGGCCCGGCCCAAGGGGCGCGGGGGGGGGGGGGGGGGGGAGTCGTTCGAAGTTGACACGAACTTCGAAGGGGATGGGGGGGGGGGGGGGGGGTGGGGGGGGGATGGGGGGGGGGGGGGGGGAAGGGAGGAATTTGCCGTTGCAACTTACCGGAAACGTAGAGGGACTTGTTTTTTAGCCATAACAGTTGTGTAATAAAAGAAAAAAAGCACCCGATCGCATCTTTCAATGAGCGACGGGGAATTGACGGACAATTTGCTGAGGCTGGAATTCAGAAAGCATTGTCCCTGCCGAGTTGAGGCAAAAAATACAAGCGCTGGAAACCGTTCCGATCGTTCCGCAAACCACGAGCATTACTTTCAATACTTCAAAAAAGGAGCACAATATGGGTACAACCTTGCATCAGCTCGGAAGTCGGAATCGTTGACAGATGAAGCGTTGATCAAGCAATATTTGCCTTATGAAAAGCTATCAAAATTGAGCTTTGACACTTCTGACAATTGGCATAATCATGCAGTGGACGCGGTGCAACCCTCCTGGAGCGGGAGAGCGGAGCTTCCGAGTTCCTTCGACAACAGCTACTCGCAGTAACACGTGAGAAGGAGAGTCATCGTGCTTACCTTCAAAAGTTAGGTAAACTTCAAATACTATTTTACTGGTAGGAGTCATTTTTCGCGCGAACTGCTGCGCTTGCTTGAAGAGCAACTTTGTAAGCTGGCCGGCCGTAGGGGGGGGGGGGCCTATACATGTTTTTTTTTTCCTTTTTGTTTTCGGCAGTGATTTTTAATTGATAGCCCCCTCTTCCGCACTGGCAGAGAATTTCTACAAATAAAAAAAAATTAAAGCATTTTCCTTGCTTGGCGCGCGATCAGGGGGGGGGGGGGGGCTGTGCCAAAAAGAAAAGTCAGCTGAGGGTGAAGAAGTTTTTGGCCGGTGCTGGTGATGCTGTGGCCCGGCCCAAGGGGCGCGGGGGGGGGGGGGGGGGGGGGGGGGAGTCGTTCGAAGTTGACACGAACTTCGAAGGGGATGGGGGGGGGGGGGAAGGGAGGAATTTGCCGTTGCAACTTACCGGAAACGTAGAGGGACTTGTTTTTTAGCCATAACAGTTCTGTAATAAAAGTGGTGATGATGATGATGATGATGCTGCTGCTGTGGTAGCGCACAGTGCCGCGTTTTTGCCCCGAACGTTTGGCCGCGCCACCACGGCGTGGCCGGAAGGGGGTTTCCTTCTTTGGTTTTTGGGGCCGGGGCGGAACGTCTTGACTAACGCAGCCATTTGCGCATCTCGAGAGGCACACGTGTGTCGCGTGTTGCCCGCAGTCAAAGCAAACATTCGCTGCGCACTCTGGCTTGTTCGGGCACAGATATAGCCGGCGGTGGCGGCATTGACGGCAGACGACCATCTCGTTTCGTTGCACGATGCTGGTGCCCGTACACGCCGCACACTGCACCTGCCTCGAAAGTCTATTGCCCCACCAGTCGTCGACTGTCAGCGCCTTTTGTTCCCGGACCTCCTCTGTGACCGCACCGACAGTGTCCGCCGCCTTTGGACAGTCTTGCGCCAGTTCGATTTGCCGCTGCGCCTCTTCCTCGGCCAACGCGGCTCGGAGGCATTCTTCTTCCTGCGCCAACCGTGCTTGGTGGCTTTCGCGCTCGGCACCTCGGACTGCTGCCATGACGCCAACGGGACCAGCAAGCCCTGCGCATCTTCCAACCCAAGCTGCGAGGCCAAGACCGTCTGCAGCCTCGCCAGACTCATCAGACTGTCTTGGTTTTCTGGGGGTGTCCAAAAAATTCGCCCTTCTGCGCGCCGAACGTGGAAAGTGGCGCCCCCCCCCCCCCCCCCTCCCGCCCAGCACAAAAAAAAAATAAAACAGGAGAAAAAAAAACACATACACACACACACACGCAGCTACCGCAATTACTAGACGCGTGCCGGAACTTTCTTTTTTGAGTCCCAAATTCGTAGGATCACTTTTTGTGTCATTGTCTCCCCCTCCGCTCTCCCCCCCCCCCCCCTTTTTTTCGTTATTTTTTTCGGGGGGGCGGGGGGAGGGGGCCACGCCCTGGCATTACCTGTGCCCAACAATCGCCCCCGCCCCCCCGCCCCCACCTTAAAAAAGGAAAGCGAGAAAAGTCGATTCTTTTCCTTCTCGACGTTCTGTCACTCCCCCCCCCAAACCCCCCCCCCCCCCCCCCCCCATCATCGCGCGTATTCGTCTTTTTTGCGCGGGCTCGCAGGAAAGATGGAGTCTCTGTTGAGGCACAGCCTGCCACCGCACGTATACACTAACCGCATCGGCTTGGCTTCGGCGGTATGGCACTGCAAGAGGAGCGCTAACTCCAGCGGGAATTCTTTAGGGTCGCAGACGAGGTCCGTTGTCTGCCAATGGACCTTGTGTTCAACTACGCCCTGCTTGCTCAGGTGCCTGACAGCAAAATCCAGCAGCGTGACCTGGAGGTGCTTGTCTTCGTTTACGTTCAGGTTGGTACGCAACGACCGCCCTTCTCGGGCGGCGGCAGCCAGGCATCCCAGCAGCACTTTCAGTTTGTGGTTGGGCCAAACCACCGCAAACGCCAGGGAGGAGCCTATGATTTTGACGGGCTTGGGGACAGACGTGAAAGCCAGCACAGGGGGCAGTGTGCGATGTCTTCGTTCGCAGTGGCAGTCCGTTTTCAATCTGTACACGACCGCAACTTGAGCGGCCGCTGTCTCCGGCAGCCTGGGTTTTGTGCGTTCTAGCGCTAGCCAGAGCACGGCAGGGTCTGCGGTGCGGTAGGCTGGCGCTAAGGTCTCGACAAGCTCTAGCACCTCATGCACCCAATCCTCTGCTCCAGCTGCGTTCCTGAACTGTCCGATATGTCCGAATTCTTGCAAAATTGTGTCCCCCGTTTGTTTGAACAGGCTGTAATTCTGCAAGGCAGCTGTTGCGTGCGGGCAGGGGTTCAGGGGGAGAGTCTGCTGGATCAGCTGAAACGAAATCGGCGGCGTTTGCTTGGTCTCGAGCAAACATCTTCCGAGCCAATCCAGCGCGCTCAGTGGTAGGTTCGTCAGGTTGATGTACCAGTACTGTGCGCTCTCGAGAGGCAACGGATTCTCCCGCGGGCTGCCAGTGTCGCCGGTATCTTTGCTAGCGCCCTTGGCTCTGGTCCGCACCAAACTCAGACCAGTTTGGACAGTGCTAGTAACTCTTTTGGTGGCTTTGGTTAGCATGTTTTTTTTTTTTTTTTTTTTTTTTTTTTTTTTTTTTTTTTTTTTTTTTTTTTTTTTTTTTTTTTTAGTAAAAGCTCAAGCTTCAGCGACGGTGAGACATCCATAAGTCAGAACATTTTTTGTTTTTCGAGCTACCAAACACACACACACACACACAAAAGGAAAAACACTGCAAAACTAAACCGGCACCAGACAGAGACGTTCCACCTGTACTTTTTTTTGTATTCTTTTACGGTGTCAAGAATGGAGGAGCAGGAGAGCCGACGGGTGGGGGAGGGGGGGGGGGGGGGCGTGAGGGGGTGTCCGAACAAACCGGAGTGATGTGCGAGAGAAATGGGGGGCAGTGCGAAAAAGGGGGAGGGCGGGCCGGCGGGTGCATTCCCTCCCCCTCCACACCCCCCCCCCCCCCGCCAACCCCCATTTCCCGCGGCACGCACAGGCGTAAGAAGTTAGGAATTGGCCGGGAGAGATTTTCTGTTTGTTCCTAAAAAAGAGCAATAGCCGGAAGAAAAAAAGAAAATGTCGGGACGTCCTCCCACCCCCAAGCGCCGGCGCATCGTACCCGTGTTTCTCATACCCGAGACCAGTCCACAGCCCTGGCCGACGCTGCCCGAAGACGTGTGGCTGTTGGTCGGGACACTTGCGGGCGGGGTCCTCCTTGGCTTGCTGCTAGCTTCGAGGGAAATGAAAGCCGTGGTCGAGAACATTGGCGAGGACATTCTGGCGATGTCAAGCTTCTCGCTGTGGAAGCCCTCCTGCCGACGGAAGCTGGCCGTGCTGCTGGCAGCGAAGAAGAAGGCCCGCGGGCGGAGACAGCCCGGGGCGAAAAAAGAGCAACCACTAGTTAAAGTTAGTGTGTGGGCCCACGGCGATGTCCTGGCGATGTCGCTCCACGATGTCAGCATAACGGAACTCGTTGTTACTGACCAGTTCGATGTACGAAGAGAAGCTGAAACTTTGCCCTCGGTCTTAGGCCAGCCCTTGTCTCAATTCGAGCGGCTAGGCAGGTCCCTGTCTAAGTCGGCGTCCATCCACAAGCTGACGGTTCGTAGTTGCAACTTCTTTAAATGTCAGCTGTTGGCCTGTCTGCGCCGCTCCGATGAAATCTACGAGCTCGCGCTGGAAGATTGTATAGGCGTCAAGGACGCGGACGCGCTGAAGTTTCTGCCGAAGCTCAAATCGCTCCAGCGTCTGGCGCTGGACGGCTGTCCTCGGGGGACGGACGACGCGCTGGCCCTTCTACCAGGCTTGCCTAGACTCGAAACGTTGGAGCTGCGACATTGTTTCAGCCTGCAAACCGGGCGATTTCTACCGGTGGGACCAAACTTACGAGAGCTACGCTTAGAATCAGTGTTTAGCGAATATACGAACTGGGTGGATCCAGTCCGAGCGGCGGCGCAGCTCGCAACGTTAGAGCTGCGGGGCATGGCCGGTGCCACGCCAGATACGCTCGGGCGACTGTTGTCGGGCCTGCCCAGCCTCACAAACCTCAGCGTCATCGACTGTCCGGTATCGGTGTGGGCCTTCCGGGAGTCGCTGCAAGGCAGAAGGGTCGCAAGCGTGGCCTTCTCGGTCACTGAGGCGACGGACCAGGAATGCCAACAACTGTCTGCACTGCCCTCGCTCCACAAACTCTGGCTCCAGGACGCAGCGGCTGTTGGCGTCCGGGGCCTACAGTTGCTGGCTGCCACGCCTGGCCTGAAAGAACTTGAGCTCCATGGCTGCGGCCCGGGGCTCACATGCGGGGGGCTGGCCGAGCTACAGAGCTTCAACTGGCTCGAAAGGCTGTGGCTCGCTTTCTGTCCTACGCTCAATGCTAGTGGCGTGGACGCCCTGCGAGCATGCAGGTCGCTGACGCAGCTGGGAATCGTGGCGGACGAAATGTCGGACACGATTCTGCGGCAACTAGCAGAGTCCAAAGCGCTGCACGAGCTGCAGCTGCTCCACACTGCTACTGTTCGAGTGTCCCCAGCGACGAGGGCCTGTCGGCACTGCGCAACTGCCGCTCGTTGCGGGGCTTGGTTATCCAACACAATAACCGCCTGACCGACGCGGGGCTTGCCGCACTGACGGCCTGCCCCTCGCTGCAATCTCTGACCTTGGACAACTGTAAAAACGTCGAATCGCTAGGCGCGGTCAGAAACTGTCGGTCTTTGCAAAACCTCACAATCAAGTGCTGCAGCCAAATCACCTGGAAGCAGGTAAGTGCCTTGCAGAAGTCGGTAGAAAACCTGGCCGTTGCTTTGAAAATTAGCCAACTCACACACCACCCCCCAAAAAAAAGGAGGAGGGGGGGGGGGAGTGGGGGAGAGGGGGCAACCTCCTCTCCCCACTCCCCCCTCTTCCCTCCCCCTGACAGAAACCAAAAAAGAAGACCTAAAAGGCGGGGAGGGGGGGGAAGGGTGGAGGAGAGGAGGTTGCGCCCCCCCCCCCCCCCCCCCCCAAAAAAAAAATCTCGTTCGGTTTGGATCCCCGCTGCTCAAATTGCCCCCCCCCCCCCCCCTCCCCCGCGCCACCCCGCGCCACCCCCTCTCTCCCACCCCCGGTGTGCACCGCCCTCCCCTGTTGGCTTACTTGTTTTTTTTTGGCGTGCCAACGATTTTACAAGAAAACAAGCCAAGAAAAAAAAAGACGGGGGGGGGGGGAGGGGCAAAAAAAGAGGAAGGAGAAAAAAAAGGGGGGGAGGGACGAGGACTCTTGGCCAGTGGTGGCGCCCTGCAGCACCCCCCCAAGATGGTGCCGTGCGCTCTGCTAATGTTGCTGCTCTTGTGCCAAGCCCACAGCGGACTGCGTACGTTCTACGCGCCCAACTCGACGCGCGTGGTCGCGTACAGTGCCTTGCTGCCCAAACGAACAGTGCGGGTATTTGTGAACCGCGCGGTTGCGCGGGTCTGGGATGAGGGGATAAGCGCGCTGAGCGCCGCCGTCGTCGCGAGGGGCCCCCATGGCGCTGTAGTAGTCGAGCACCCGTTGCGTGCACACAGGCTCATCGGCGCCTGGCGCTGGGCGCCCTTGGCTACGTTGCCTGCGTACCCGCGCGAGGTCAGGACCCTAGACATTGTAATCCTTTGCTACCCCAAACAGAACAGCGGCCGGACGGCGTGTGGGCGCATAGAGACAGACATCAGCGTCAGCTGCAGGTACCAGGACGTCTGGGCCTGGTCCTTGGCCGTCAACGGCGCGTCGTGGCTGCTTGGTGCGGGCGTGCCTTTGGCCGCGCAAGCTACGGGCAGACCGCGGCGCAGCGCAGTGGGTGCCACAATAGCAGTGTCGTGGCCTCTGTACCTTGGCGTGGCACTGCCGCTGTCCACCGCAGCCCAGCATTGCTTACTGGGCTGACAAAGGCAGACAGTCTTTTGCGTGTGTGTGTGTGTGTGGGTGTGTTTTCTTGGGCGGCAATGGTGGGAGGGGGCGCGCGAGAGGAGGCCATGGGAGAAACGAAAAGAAAGGAGATTTTTTGTTAAAAAGGTGCAAAGGGAACCGGAAGAGGCGAAAGGGGGGGAGGTGTGGATGGCTGGATGAACACTCTCGGTTTGAAGCAAAAAGCTCTGGCAAGCAAAAGGCGGGGAGGAGGAGGAGGGGGGGGGGGGGGGCAAACGGGGAAACCGAAAATGCGCAGGAAGTTTTTTTTATTAAACACGTTTTCTAAACATGGGGGAGAGCGGGCGGATGGAGGGTGGGGGGGGGGGGGGGAAGGGCCCCAGAAAAACCTAATCTTCTCGCTCTCCGGATCCAATACACGAATCAAAAGAAATCAAAGAAATCGTTGTTTGTTGGGCCAAGAGATCCTCCGTCGTTCTCTAGCTGGCCGTAGAGAGTTAATAACGGCGATGGTGGTAGCAGAGGCTGCAGACCGCTTAGAATGGTACCTTCATCAAAACCCCCGAACATACCCAGAGGTGTGTGCCGTCCACCCGGCGGCTGTTCATACCGAATCTACCGACATAGCATCATCGTCATCATCATCACGCAAGTAGTCAAACGGCGGAACTGGAGAGCCCTTCCTCTCTACGTGCGGCGGAGAGTCAGTCAGATCTACGTGCAGCGGAGAAACGTCGGCGAAGTAACTTTCGAACTCATTTTCCTTCTTCTTCGGAGGTGAGAGCATTCCAATCGGCGGCGGCGCAGAACTTAGCAACATGTCGTCATCCTCCATTTCCGGAGATTGATAGCCCGTCCCGTCTATCTGCTGCGGACGAGTGGCTGCCTTTGTTTCGGGCTTGTCTACTGTGGCCCCCGATTCCCATTTTATTTTGTAGGTCGTTCTGTTGACTGTTGGGCCTCGCTGCTTGGGCCAGAGAAGTAGTTGTGTTATCGTATACACGAACAGGCAGGCCTCCAGGAGCTCCGTCAGTTGATCGCGGGTCAGGGCGTGCAGTTGGTTGGAAAGAAAACGCTCGCCAGAGTTCTTGAACAGGTTATCAAGCCCTATGCTCAGTCCCTCAACCTTGTCGGTAGCCGTGGCAAAGGGTGGGAACGTGATGCTTGTGAGAACCTCATTCCTCACGATTTGTTGCATTATGAGCGCCAGCTGTTGGTGGCTCTGGCGACGCTTGTGCTGGCCGGGCAGCGTAGATCGGAAGGTTATAGACTTCGTGGTTGCAGTCACAGAGATAACCCCTGACTGTATACCTTCTCGGTAGGCTTGGTCCCAGCTCGACAGCCTTCCGGCCAGGTGCAGCAGAGGTACATATTCTGGTTGGTGACGCAGGTGACTCTGGGCCCGTGCTCGCAGGCAGCTAAGCACTCTGTTGGCACAGCCCTCCCAATCCTGCACCGACAGGAGTTTGTTGAACAGCAGCACAGCGACACGAGTGAAAAGGGCTCCTTCTGGGCTATCGTGCAGGCGCGCTGGCGGGTAACTTCGGGCACCTGCGCCAGGCTCCGCTCGAAGAACGTCGCGCACAGACCGGCCTGCACATCCTGGGCAGTGATGCCCAATGGAAATCCGGCCTGCCGAATAAAATCGAGCGTGCGGAGCAGGTCCCGTTGCATACCCGCGGGCAGCCAGGCTTTCTGCAACACTTCTTCTTTCTTGTCCTTGACTCTTTGTGCGTCCCACTCGAAATCTACAGGGACATTCAGAAGGGACAGGACCAAGAGCGCGTCTTGGGGCTGCCTCTCCATGGAACTTTTTGCGACGTAGCCTCGCAGCTTCTCGATGCTCGTTGCGAGGGCCCGGTGCAGACCAATGACCAAGAGCAATGGCTCCCAGCGCGGCGGGTCGTCGGCTTTTGCCTGCTGTTTCGGTTGGACAGCGGTGGGCCCCACCAAAATTGATAGCAGGGAGATTTTCCTCTTGGACAGCCACAGCCATCCGGCCAAGACAATAGCAGAATTGAAGCCGGCGGCTGGTTCGTAGTATTTGCTTTCTGAAAAAAAGAACTCTATGTCGGTGGTATCACAGCGGTAGATGCTTTCTGAAAGCACGACCTCTGGCAGGCGCTTTTCGATGAGTTCCTGTGCGTGTGCTCCCTTGTTGTCACGCACATTATATTCGGTTTTGACCCAGTCTGCAAATGTCTTGTATTTCGCACTTTCAAGGTCTTTTACGACTGGCAGCCCTACCTGAAGCGCGGCAAACTCGCACAGCTCCCGTAATTCCTGGGGCTCCAGCTTGATCTTTAGCCGCAAGGCATCCAAGCCCTTTGCGCCCAGTGACCCCGCTAGCTCGTAGGGGTACTCGTTAGCCCACAGCGCCGAACCGCCCGTAGGTCATAACCTGCGCCTTTTCTCCTGCACGGCCCCCCCGGCCGCGTGCAACTTGCGCCGCACCGCTCGGTCTTGGTTCGTCGGGAGCGGCGGGATAGGTACGACAGCTGGCAAAGCGGTCGTAGGGACAGGCACGGAGGCTGTCGAAGCGACCGTTCCGTCGTTCTTCGGAGGCGGCAGGCTACGCGCGGAGGCTGGCAAAACCATATACCGCCTGCGATGGCCACTCTGTCTCCGAGACTGCCACGAAACCCAGAGGCTTGATCTACGGGTCAGCATAGTTCTATGTTTTGCAAATAAGAATTTAGAGGCCACCGCATAGATAAAAAGACAAGTCTCTGCTATCTCCAGAAGTAAACGTGGTGGCAAACTGCGCTTCTCGGTCGAGGATTCATTGGCGTTGTAAGCGCGTTTAGACAGTTGGTCAAGACCCTCGAGAAACTCTTTGTCGTCCACGTGCCAGGCAGGTGACAACGCCAGGCCTGGAGGAGTGTCCTTTTATGATCTCTTGCACCATGTGCGCAATGTCTTGTTGGCTTTTGGTTGGTGGCTGCAGCCAGAAATCAGGACTGTAGCTCAGGCCAAAAAATATGACCTGATTGTTTGATCGTAAATACGCCCAAGGCACCCCCTTGCTTCTTGTGAAAATCCTTTCCATTGCAGCTTGCCAAGTCTTCGACACCCGCATAATTTCCAACATGCCTATTTTCTCTGTGGTAGGCGTGATGCATTCTTGTATAGCTCTGAGCACTTTGTGGGCGCTGCTTTTCCACGCAGGCTCCAGCTCAGGACAACGGCTGAACAGAACCCAAATCGACTGTAGAGAAAACGGCTGTCTCTGGACGAAATGTAAAGCCTTCTCCAAGATTATCTGACTGACCGACGACGGGACAGAGATGATATTGCCCACCTTAGGCTTTCACTCTCGTGTGCGGGGGGGTGCGCCGCTTCTGACGAGAACAGAGCAAGGTGATTTGCGATCCAGAGCCAACCGGCCACGGCGATAGCACGCCTAAAGCCTTCTGCTTAGCATACTGGCTCTCGCTAAGCACAACTTTAGGCAACTTTTGTTCGATGAGGACAGCTAGAGTCCCGTGCCTGTAGCATCTTTCCGGTTGGTAAACGTGTTGGACCCACTCAACGAATTTGGTGTAGTTGTTAGAGCTAAAGTCATTTATGACCGGCAGGCCAACCTGCAGCGGGCGTCAACGCACATGTCCTGTAAATTCTCGGGCTGCAGCTCGACCTTGAGCCGGGCCGATCGCGTAATTTTTTTGTCGTCCAGGCACGCTGCAAATTCGTACGGGTATTCGTTGGCATACAGTGTTCCCTTGCCAACGGGCTTCAACATGACTGACTGTCGACACAACTTGTTTCTTTTTTTCGTGTTTAAAGCATATCTTATTTTTTGGGGGGGGTGGGGACAATTAACAAAAAAGAAAAGATTTTTGTGTGAAAGGCAGGAGAAGGGGGGGGGGGGGGAAGGGAGGGGGGAAGAAGGGGGGGGGAGAGGGAGAGGGGGGGGGGAAGGAGAGAAGACAATGTCTTGAGCGCTCAATTCACCTTTTTTTCTTTTTTGCTTAATTTTCACCGGGGCCCGGCCCGGCCGCCCAGTGTTGGAAGAACAGTTAAAAAAAAAATCAGAACGCGACGGTCAACATCAAATTTGCAAACAAAAGAAAAGCAGTCCATGCAAGAGCCCCCGCCTCGAAAAAGACAGAAAGTTGTGGCGGGGCACGGCGAGTTCGAACTGGGCTTGCACCTCAGGCTAGACCTTATTCCGACGCTAACAAGGCAGAGGCAAGAGCTCTACAATGATTAGCCGTTTTTACAAGCTTTAGACCGTATCTTGACCAAAGCACAGGCAGGAGAGACGGCCCCCGCGCTCGATGGCGAGATAGTCCGAGTCGACTCCGGGGCTCACATCGAGCCGAATTCCGGCCTCGCCGAATTCCATGGTCGGGCTTTTCCTGACGGGATCACGTTGCGCTCATGTTCATACGATGACTTTAACGACCTCTTGTATGGGCTGAATATAACAAAGGATTACCTGCAAGGCAAAGGCAAACCGATTTTGGAAGATACAATTGTCTACAGGATTGATTACAAGGGCAAGGCAATGGTGCTAAAGTTTTCGAAACAGTGTGACTTCGTGCCGGCCATGTCAGCGGCAGGCATCCAGAGCTTCCTAAACCAGCAATTGCCAGAGTATGTGCCGGAGGTACTGTCTCTCTTTGCCTTATCGTTTCCGCACAAACCAAACGCTAACACTCTAGTGACCTGCGCCCTGGGCGGGGGACAGCTTTCTTTCGCCCGTGGCCAATTTAGGCACAAATATCCCTGCTTAATTCACAAAAGGGCTTGGCGTCCTGCTGGACACGCTTGCGAGCATCGGTATCATGGCCTGGGACACGGCCCTGCAGAATATGCTCTGCTTAGCTGGCAATATCGTCTTCATCGACTTTGAGCCCTCGCACGTAGCACTCTTTGTCAAACAGAGGGCTCCCTGCAAGCGGGCCCGGCGGTTGCACGCAGAGCTCAAAGACGAAACCATCAAGGTTTCCGACGTCATCGGGTCCTCCAACGCGGTCAGTTGTTGGGCGGCGCTGCAGGGCTCGGTGCGGCCGAGTTTGGTGCGCAATAACTTCCCTGCTGAAGAGATCCGAGACAAGACAACAGAGCTTCTCCTAACAAAGTTCAATCTGAGAGGCAAGAGTTCTTCAACTTTGTGCGGCGGCGTCTGCGCCATCTGGTGGATGGATCTCTCCAAAACGCACCCAGGGACCCACCCCTTTTATGCAACCTTTAATTACATGCTGCGCAGAGATCCGGCTTGTTATTGGCCTGCAGATTGTCGACTCACACACTTCTCTGGCAAGGCCTATCAGGCAAAAGATTCCTATCTCTACCGAACAGGATTCCTTGTCCAACAGAAATCGCTGACGGGCCCAGGAGATAACAAGGTTAGGTTAGTTGACAGGGTTCTGGGCATCCGCTCAGAAACTTGCTAAAAGTACAGCAAGAGCTTTTAGTGGAGGACCCGTGCAGTTTTTTGCGTGAAATGTGCCACGAGTTCTTGCAGTTGCTCGTCTACGCCATGACACGTAAGCAGGGCAACGAACTTTTCGCGCAACCCTGATTCGATGACAAAGTCACCACTGCAAGAAAACTGCAGCAAAGTAACAAAGGAGAGAAAAGGAACGTCTGTGCGTGTGTAGGTGAGTGAAAGATGAAAGCCAAGGGAAAGAGGACGCGGGGTGGAGAGGAATGCTCGCGTGACAACGTTGGCTTGTTTTTTTTGGGGTTGGTACCAACATCGGCCAGACTTGGCCCAACCCCCTGTCCCTCTCTCTCCCCGCGCGCCCTGCCTCCCCTCCCCCCCCCCCCACCACCACCACCACCCCCGCGTTCTCCTTTTATCTTCTGACGGTCTTGTGTGCCTCCGCCCCCCCCCCCCCCCCCTCTCTCCCACACCCAACCCCGCCCGCCCCCTCTCTCCATTCAGAGTTTGGGCGCGAACGTGCCGCTCCACTCCTTCCACTCCCCCCCCCCCCTCCCCCCGCTTCCTACAGTTTAAACAGAAAATATCCTGCCCTTCCCCCCCCTCCCCCCAACCCTTCCCGTCGTCCAGGAGGGCTAAGCAAGCAAAAATTAAAAAAGCACACAAAAAAAAAACAATCGCTCACATTCGGCCCCCCCCCCCCCCCCCTCCAATCCCCTCCCCCCGCGCCCACCCTCCCCCCCCCCCCCTCCCCTCCCAAAAAAGGAGGGAAGGGGAGTGGGTGGGGGGGAATAGTACCAAATACCCAAAGAATTAAGAAACATTTGGGAGGGGGGAGGGGCTTCTTCCCCTTCCACGTTCGGTAGTATGCAGTCACGCGAGCCAGCCGCGCTATACGACCGGCGATCTGGAACAGAACACTGAGTACACCGAGACCCGCCTAGGGTTGGAACTGCTAGGCACCCTCTTGGCGGCTCTACTGGCCAAACCTGGTGACAAGAACTACCAGGAATTCGAGCCACCAATGCTCGACAAAATTATGGAAAAAAAAGATTCCCAAAACCAGGCCTTCGTAATACTGACACCGCCAAGCCTGTTTATGGACCGCGTGACAATTACAGAAGAAGGATGGCTGCAGAAATCAGACCCTGGCTTGTTTTCCTCCAAGAACGATCTGTATTTTCCCGACAGTTTGTTGGTGCCGGTGTGTTTGGCAAGAAATTTCTTCCCCTTAGTCAAGTCGAAATCCCAGCAATACCCGGATTTTTTTGAAATGCCAGTGCCGAGGCAAGAAAGCCTGTGGTCGATCAAGGGGAAATCGGCCGTTCCCAAAGGAGGTGCAGACGTGATTGAGAGCCAAAAGAGTTGGAACGAAATAGCTCTGCAGCTCTACATGCACTCCGCTTTGCCCCGCTTTGTAGCGCCGGTGGTCAGCGTGTTTGCGGTAGTAGACCGCCTCCCCGCCCGCACAAGGGTACGTGTATTATTGTTGCCAAGAGGCAGCTTTTAGGGACATGCAAGCAAACGCCCAGATCGACCCCGAGAGGCTTCCGGCGCTGGCTGAGGGAATCGTGAGCTTGCTAGAATGCCTGGCTGAAAAGCAGATTTTATGTTGGGCCCTGTGCCAGCAACAATGTTATGGGGCAGAGATGAAAAAATCCGCTTTCGCCAATTTCGAACTAGTAGCATGGCTTTCCTGGTGCCGGGGAGACAGCAGTTAAAACGACAGCACGATTCTGAGCTGCTGCACTTTGTTCGACAAGACAAGGCCGAACTGAAAGTGCAAGACATTACCAAGCTCTCTAACGCTGCGAGCCTTTGGCCTGCACTGCCGCAGCAATGTTGCCGGGCCTACCATTACAACAGCTGTTCTATGACGCGCTGATACTGTCAGGCTGGTCTGCGCGGGTCACGTGCGCGCTGTGGTGGGCAGACCTGGGGCTGGCCCAACGAACGGGGCCCCTGTGTTACGCGTTAGAGTACTTGTGGCCAAGAAGATGGGAACCGGGCCGGACCCCGCTGCACACGGTTAGGTGGAAGGACCATCGTCAGCAAGCTACGGCAAATGTGAAGGCTGATTTTATGAGTTTGGTTCTGCACAAAGCACGTTTGTTGCAGCTGTACCCAAACGACGTGTACGGCATAACAGTCAAAAAAGGCGCTCAAGCACACGACCTGCTGTTGACCTATGCCAAAACGCAAAAAGACCCGAGGTCCGTAATGCGCACCTGTTGTTTCGAAGTCCTGCAACTGATCATTGCAGGCTTTGAGCAGGAACTTCCTTTGGTAGGAGTCCCCCTTGGTACCGAAGAAGAAACAGAACAAAAAGCAAGCGGGTGACAGTCGTTTTTTTTTAAGGTGGGGAGGCCGAGGCGTGGGAGGCGAAGGGAGTAAGGGGGTGGTGAAACAAAGCTCTGGCAGGGCAGGGAGGGGGGGGGGGGGTCACGATTACTCCATGCTGGTCTAGTATGCGAAGTGCGGAAGATAGGAGATATGCTCGACTACCAGTAGCTCACTAACTTGGGGTGAGTGAGGGTGAAAAGATAGGGGAAAATAGGGATGTGGTGTCCTAGTACCTATCGTACCTAGTCTTAGGTAGGGAAGTTAGAGACTGCCTACAGCACGTCTTCTGTAATGATGATTGACTGCCTTCTGCACGTCAAGTAGATGCACACTCAGCTCACCGAAAATGTATATGGGCGATTAAAGCTCTGTGTTGGAGTTCGCACTACAAGGCTCGATAACTTGTTGACCAATA
This sequence comes from Paulinella micropora, assembly GCA_019918135.1. Classification (NCBI taxonomy): domain Eukaryota; phylum Cercozoa; class Imbricatea; order Euglyphida; family Paulinellidae; genus Paulinella; species Paulinella micropora. Next base: position 114,192 of record WBZZ01001029.1, on the reverse strand, counting down.
TAACTTAATATAATGATCCGGAACTCACAGTAGACCGCGTCGGCAGTAACTGTCACGAAGCTTTAATGACGCGCCAAACCAACAGAAGGCGCGCAGAACGATATGACTAGCCGTATATAAGTAATGTCTCTAACAACACCGTTACTCTTATACGGCCGGCCCATCAGTGTAACTATTAATATTGATTATTAGTTCTAACATCCTCGAAGCATTGTATTCGGGCCCGGTACGTGCGGTTGGGTACGTTCTCGTCAGGGTCGACCAACCGATTGGCGATGCGGGATGTCTCTGGTCCCCGCTCCTCTTCAGATGAGCTATATCTAGTTTGAAGATATGGTTCAAGTAGTACTAGTACCCGTTTCTATATATATACTTTGAGCCGGTTGAAAACGATCATATTAATATTAAGACAAGTAACCGGTACTACTTTTTACGTCGGATAATATTATCGTTAGGGCGGACAATAGGAAATGGCTCTCTGTTTCCATTTTTGTTGCTTGGCTCTGATAGTCTCCTACATTTTCCCACCATACTGGTTTCCTCTCTTTTGCAGAGAAGGAAGATTAGGTTATTCTCAGAGTGCTTGGATTGAGTAGATATAGACCCCGGCTTACAATAAATAATATCTTTCTGATCTTAACAGAAAAAAAGCGTAAAAGAAAAGAAAATGTATTTCTGAGACTCAGAAGAGAGGCTCATCAATACTAGTATTGACTAATAAGTTCAGAGAATGTGCTCTCCCTCGTAAGCACAGCTTCTTTTCCTTCAGAGTTCTATATTTTCCTCCTCCTTCTCAGTCTTCCTCCTCTTTTGACGTTGAGCAGAATGGTATTGTCTTTATTTTAAACATTTGCAAAGATTTAATCTTCGTCTTTAAACACAAAATGGCTATTATCAAAATGCAAATTCAAAATAATGCAGGGAGAAGAGACATTAGAGGGCGCGCGAGCCTTGTTGCCTGACCCCCTGCGGGGGTTGGGGTCTGTCCTGAATGAACCATTTACTTGTTCTGAAGCGCAACGCCCTTGAAGTTGGGCCATGCAGACACGGACTCCACCGGGGATAGGATGCCAGGAGCGGGCAGAAGCCAGGGAACGGGGGGCGAGGGGCAAGGGGGGTTGGGGCGGCAAAGGGGTGCTGGATTTTACCGCAGGCTTGCTTAGCCGCCGTTCCCATGTGCATGCTTTCTAGAACCAGGCCATGTCCCGTATCGCCTGCCGATCGATAGCGAGGAGTGCTGCAGCGAGGCCTCGCTGACAGCATCTTCAGCTTCTTCTTCGTCCTCCATCTGATCCTCGTCAGCCTAAGCGACATGTTCAGCAAGCTGTAGCGAGACGAGAGAGAGAGAGAGAGAGAGAGAGAGACAGAGACAGAGACAGAGACAGAGACAGAGAATGCGAGTGGGTGGGAGGGGGCGGGCGGGGGGCGGGCGGGGGAGGGGGGGGGGGGGGGGCGAGGGGAAGGACTTTTCTCAGCACGCTGCAAACTCACGACGATAGATAGATTAGATAGATAGATAGATAGATAGATAGATAGATAGATAGATAGATAGATAGATAGATAGATAGATAGGTAGATAGGTAGGCAGATAGTAAGGTAGGTAGGCAGGTAGATATACAGATAGATAGATAGATAGATAGATAGATAGATAGATAGATAGATAGATAGATAGATAGATAGATAGATAAATAG
>WBZZ01001029.1:92500-95000 GCA_019918135.1 Paulinella micropora | reverse complement strand
GACCAACCTACCTAGACCTACCCACCTACCCAACCACCTACCTACCCACCTATCTATCGATCGATCCATCTATCTGTCTATCATATCTGTCATATCTATCTATCATATCTATCTATCTATCTATCTATCTATCTATCTATCTATCTATCTATCTATCTATCTATCTATCTATATATCTATCTATCTGTCTGTCTGTCTGTCACCCACCTACCTACCCACCTATCTATCTATCTATCGATCGATCCATCTATCCATCTATCTATCATATCTATCATATCTATCATATCCATATCTATCTATCTATCTATCTATCTATCTATCTATCTATCTATCTATCTATCTATCTATCTATCTGTCTATCTGTCTATCTGTCTGTCTATCTGTCTGTCTATCTGTCTGTCTATCTATCTATATATCTATCTATGTATCTATCTATCTATCTATCTATCTATCGATCTATCTATCTATCTAGCTATATATGTGTTTATATGCGTGTATGTGTGTCCATCTTTGTGTGTGTTTGTGTGTGTGTGTGTGTGCATCTTTGTGTTTGTGTGTGTGTGTGTGTTTGTGTGTGTGTGCACTCAGGACTTTGATGAGAATGACCCAGAGGACGCACTGCCGGACATCCCACTGCCCCCAGACCAGACCGAATCCAGACCAACAACTGAATCCGATGTAGATATCGCCGCCCTGGCCGCGCGTCTCATGCCTCAGATCCTCGCCTACTCCTCCACCTCCTCCTCCTCCTCCTCCTCCTCCTCATCATCATCATCATCGTCATCATCATCATCATCATCATCGTCGTCGTCGTCGTCATCTTCGTTGTCGTCGTCGTCGTCAGCGGCCTCCTCCGGTTCGTTGACTCTTGGACAAGCCGTCACGGAAAGCATGGCAGACTGGGCACCCGCGCGATCACGGGGCAAGGGTGGCAAGGCCAAGCCCAAAAAAAGAAAGAGCGGCAAAGCGGAAAAGGAACTGGAAGATGACTGGGGTGGAGGCCTGTTTGAGGATATGCCTGTGCAGAAGAAACAACGCACTGCAAAGCGCGTCAAGGGTTCTAAACTCTCTCCGGGGGAAGCCAAGATGCTGGGCGCAGCCAACACAGCGCACTTGGCAGGAGATTTCCAGCGCGCGCAAGAGCTGGCGATGAAAGTGATCCAGTCCGCACCCAACGCCCCCGAACCGTACGAGACGATCGGAAACATCCACCGTGACCAGGGCATGACTCAGAAGGCGCTGGCCTTGTACATCATTGCGGCTCACATCGCTGGTAATCGGGATATCAGTCTATGGACCGACTATGCGCGCCTGGCCCAAGAGCATCGGCTCTTCAAGGAGGCCGTGCATTGTTGGACCAAAGTTGTACGCGCAGACGCCAACGACTTCGACGCGCGCTTCCAGAGAGCGTTTTGCTATGCCGAGCTGGGCGACTATGGGAGAGCAGTAGAAGGTCACTATCTATCTATCTATGTATCTATCTATATATCTATCTATCTATCTATCTATCTATCTATCTATCTATCTATCTATCTGTCTGTCTGTCTGTCTATCTATCTATCTATCTATCTATCTATCTATCTATCTATCTGTCTGTCTGTCTTTCTTTTTATCTATGGTGGAATGGATGCCTATGTCTTCGGATATGCAGAGCTGATAGACCAAACATATCTATCTATCTATCTATCTATCTATCTATCTATCTATCTATCTATCTATCTATCTATCTATCTATCTATCTATCTGTCTGTCTGTCTGTCTATCTATCTATCTATCTATCTATCTATCTATCTATCTATCTATCCATCTATCTGGGGCGCTTTATGGAACGAGCCCTGGCCCCGCCTGGTACGAGGGAGCTTTGGTATTGCCTGTATCAGTCCCTTCCGTGCAAACATCACGGCTTAGCTGGGCATCGGGTTAATACTTTACCCACAGACTTCCTGGTTGACGAAATCAGAAGCTCCTTTTTCTGACATTAGTCGATATTTCATCAGTTGATATTATCACTTACTCTACGGAATGAACCAAGGCCACTTGAGGTGTCACTGACCCTCTCTTGGGCTTGATTTTTTTGAAATGGGTGCCATCTGTCGACAGACAGAGAATTAGGGGATGGTGTGGGTGTGCTGGGCCCGTGGTGGGGTGCCTTATGTGTGCCTAGCCATACGCCTATAAGTCACATGCCGAAATAGCGACGGGAAGCACAATCCTGTTCCCTCAGGGTGCCCTTTCTCGCTTGTTGAGCCCGGAATAAAACCCACAGTGCTCTGTCGGTTTATACTAGACTGTCGAACAGTCTCGAAACTCCATCTGCTTACTGGGCCCTCTGTAATGGAGGTGGGAGCTCGTTCTGCAAGGGGCGCTTATGGAACGAGCCCTGGCCCCGCCTGGTACTAGGGAGCTTTGGTATTGCCTGTATCAGTCCCTTCCGTGCAAACATCACGGCTTAGCTGGGCATCGGGTTAATACTTTACCCACAGACTTCCTGGTTGACGAA
>WBZZ01001029.1:82500-85000 GCA_019918135.1 Paulinella micropora | reverse complement strand
CCCTCGCAAGTGAGACGATGGAGGCATATGTGCAGATTTGCATCCGCCATTGACAGAGGAAGCACTATTACTATTACTATTACTATTACTATTACTATTACTATTACTATTATTATTATTATTATTGCCCTGTCACCAGTTCGATTCCCGTCGGTGCCACCAGTATTTTCATTGCATACCGGTCTATTTCTGGACCAGTATTTTCATTATTATGGACACCGTGATAGCCCAGTGGTCAAGTTCTACCATATGGGCCCTGTCGCCAGTTCGATTCCCGTCGGTGCCACCAGTATTTTCATTGCATACCGGTCTATTTCTGGACCAGTATTTTCATTGAACATACCGGCCCGTCTGGAAGTGTTGGAACTGCCCTTGCGGGGGTGTCATTAGAGCTTATCGTCAATTCTTCGTACTCCCCTCACGGTTGAGACGATGGAGGCGCATGTGCAGAAATGCATCAGCCATTGACAGAGAAGCACTATTATTATTATTATTATTATTATTATTATTATTATTATTATCATTATTATTATTATTGGACACCGTGATAGCCCAGTGGTCAAGTTCTACCATCTGGGCCCTGTCGCCAGTTCGATTCCCGTCGGTGCCACCAGTATTTTCATTGAACATACCGGTCCGTCTGGAAGTGTTGGAACTGCCCTTGCGGGGGTGTCATTAGAGCCTATCGTCAATTCTTCGTACTCCCCTCACGGGTGAGACGATGGAGGCGCATGTGCAGATTTGCATCAGCCATTGACAGAGAAGCACTATTATTATTATTATTATTATTATTATTATTATTATTATTATTATTATTATTATTATGGACACCGTGATAGCCCAGTGGTCAAGTTCTACCATCTGGGCCCTGTCGCCAGTTCGATTCCCGTCGGTGCCACCAGTATTTTCATTGAACATACCGATCCGTCTGGACCAGTATTTTCATTGAACATACCGGCCCGTCTGGAAGTGTTGGAACTGCCCTTGCGGGGGTGTCATTAGAGCTTATCGTCAATTCTTCGTACTCCCCTCACGGGTGAGACGATGGAGGCGCATGTGCAGAAATGCATCAGCCATTGACAGAGAAGCACTAATGACACCCCCGCAATTATTATTATTATTATTATTATTATTATTGGACACCGTGATAGCCCAGTGGTCAAGTTCTACCATCTGGGCCCTGTCGCCAGTTCGATTCCCGTCGGTGCCACCAGTATTTTCATTGAACATACCGATCCGTCTGGACCAGTATTTTCATTGAACATACCGGCCCGTCTGGAAGTGTTGGAACTGCCCTTGCGGGGGTGTCATTAGAGCTTATCGTCAATTCTTCGTACTCCCCTCACGGGTGAGACGATGGAGGCGCATGTGCAGAAATGCATCAGCCATTGACAGAGAAGCACTATTATTATTATTATTATTATTATTATTATTTTGGACACCGTGATAGCCCAGTGGTCAAGTTCTACCATCTGGGCCCTGTCGCCAGTTCGATTCCCGTCGGTGCCACCAGTATTTTCATTGAACATATCGGTCTATTTCTGGACCAGTATTTTCATTGAACATACCGGCCCGTCTGGAAGTGTTGGAACTGCCCTTGCGGGGGTGTCATTAGAGCTTATCGTCAATTCTTCGTACTCCCCTCACGGGTGAGACGATGGAGGCGCATGTGCAGAAATGCATCAGCCATTGACAGAGAAGCACTATTATTATTATTATTATTATTATTATTATTATTATTATCCCTGAAAGGTGTTGGGAGTAGGGGGTGGGGGGGTTGGGGGAGGGGGAAAATGGAAATTGTGTACCCCCCCCCCCTCACCCCGCATGTCCGCACCTCTGTCCCCATAAATCATGGTTTGTGAGAACGAGGAGTTGGGAGCTCATATTTGCAGGGTGGCTAGCCCCAGACTCGATGTTGATGCTGATATAATTTTTTGGAATTCACGCAAATATTTGCGTTAGGGCAGTGTCCTGAATGCCAAATTCCTTGTTTTTTGGCCTATTTTCTGCACCATCTGTCCCCATAAATCATGGGTTGTGGGAGCCAGGAGGAGTTGGAAGCTCATATTGACAGGGTGGCTAGCCCCAGACTCGATGTTGATGCTGATATAATTTTTTGGAATTCACGCAAATATTTGCGTTAGGGGAGTGTCCTGAATGCCAAAATTCCTCGTTTTTGGCCTATTTTTGCACCCTGTCCCTATAAATCATGCTTTGTGTGAACCAGGAGGAGTTGGGAGCTCATATTGACAAGGTGGCTAGCCGCAGACTCGATGTTGATGCTGATGGCAATCGAACGTACCCTGTCGACGGGGAATGGGGGGGGGGGGGGGGGGGTCCGGGCAGCCCTCCCCCCGGGAACCACAACCCGGCAATTGTACGTACCCGTTTTGGTCGTGGGTGGCACACAAACCAGCAAATTGAGGTCTTTGTGTCACCAGGCGCCGTTTGCGCACACCAGAGGGATTAAGCGGCTCATATTTGGTGTCTCTGACAC
>WBZZ01001029.1:45000-70000 GCA_019918135.1 Paulinella micropora | reverse complement strand
GGCAGTATGTCAAGAACAAATAGTATTGCTATTGCAATAAAAGCAGCGTTATAATTTTTCTCCTTCTCCAAAAACACTTCCGATCAGTAAATACATTGTCTTTTAATAACATACCCTTGTATTCAATCGGTTACCTTAATATAGTACTAGGGGGCCAGACCTAATAACTATATCCAAAGCCGGGGTGAGTGAGCCCGACCATGCGATATGCCGACACAAGTAGAGACGGACCGTGCTGGTATGACAATATTAAGTATATCCAAAGAAAAAATTTAATACGTCTACTATGAGAACATTTTTTGAGAACATCACCCTGGATACTTGAAGCAGGGTCGTACCAGGAACACCATCGCTAAACTCACAAGCGATCCCCTTATACGGTGTCGTATCCATTTGCCGATTGACCCTCGCACTCATATGTTGCGATAAAAATGCCAAGTAACAACAATGGTATAAAAGCATTTTAATAAGACATGATCTGACATGGGCACTATGAGATTAATCCACATGCAGCTTTCAATGTCCGACGCGTGATAAAAGAAAAAAATGTCACTTACTGCCTTCGTCGCCTTGCGCGAACCCCTTTGCCAGGTGGCGGGCCGCCAACAAAAGTCAAGTCAAACTTCGACTCCTCCAGAATGTCCCATATTTTGTTAGGGATGGCGCCCAAAGGTAAGTCAAAAGGAATGTCAAGCACTCCTCTAGGCAGTGACTGAATAGTCCACGCAGTGTGGTCTTTGTCTCGAAGGGTAATAGTATCATCCCATGTCTCGAGATTTTTCGCGTCTTTGTACACCGGTAAATATTGTCTAGCTTTTGGATCCTCAACAGGGTCCATGCTTCTCCAAAAATGGAGTACCGGTTGTATCGTTTTTGCTGCTAAGGATCTCTTCGATGTCCGTGCTGCCCGTGTAGTCTGCGGGACCGCCACAGCTCGCATGAGATAAAGATCTGAGAGAGTGTCATCGGCAACATGAGATTCTGCCAGTCTCAACAGATAAAAAGCGTCTCGGACCCACTTGATGGCCGCAATCGCCTCTCCTTCCTTCCATCGCACATGTCGAATGTCCACATTACCCGCGTTCGGGTTAGTGTCCTTCTCCCCTCCTCCTCCATGGACATCCGTCGCTCGCGTCGACCTTGCCACCTTCCTCGGTTGGTCGAAGATGAGATCGTTTTGCGCTCTCCTCCTCTGCGCCTCCGTGAACTTCTCCTTCGTACCGCCGCGGACTATGGGGGCTTTAGACTGAGTCCCCGCCGCGCTTTTGCGGTTTGAGTCTTCCTTACTCTCCTTCTCGGTCTCCTCCTTCTCCGTGACAGGTGCTCGATAGGCATTCTCCTCCTCTAAGGTATCCTCCTTCTGTATAGGCGGTACCTCTTTGAAGTCCTCCTTCATCCGTTTCAACGCCTCCTCAACGGATTCATCCTCAAGTAAGAAGGGGTCATATTTGATCAGCCTTCGAACATTCACAATCTGCACCTTCCCTCTACCCCTGATCTTATAATTCAGAGGTCCCATCTGTTCCATGATCTGGTATGGTCCTTTCCAGTGGGTAAACAGCTTAGAGCTAACCCCCTTAGGGACTTGAGGATGGTACAAGAGTACAATATCCCCAACCTGGAAACGGACTTGATCTAAGTGCGCTTGTCGCACTCCTTGTGCGTCAGTCTTTCTGCGCTCCGCCTCCCTGTGCGCCGCAACTATTTGTTCCGCCTCCATCTTCGCTCTTAGTCTCATCCCGAACAACTCATCCTCATCTGCCCAAGTGTCTTTTGGATGCAGAAGTGAGGTTGGGATATTAGGCTCTCGGCCGTAAACCAATTGATATGGCGAGACTGAGCTCCTGGCTCCTCCTAATGCCGATGAGGGTAGACAGTTCATTGCAAAGGCAAATGAAGGTGCTGCCTCCACCCAGGCTCTCTGATTCTCCTTCTTCATACAGTACATCTTAAGCGAGGCTTTGAGAGGTCTATGTACCCGCTCGATCTTGCCATTCGCTCTCGGGTTATAGGCAGTAACATATTGCCATTTCATCCCGTAGTACTTAGATAGTCTGTCGATGACTTCATTATTAAAGTCAGAACCTCGATCAGAACATATCTTTCTAGGCACTCCGATCTGCGAGACGATCCTATCGATCAGAGCCTCCGCAGTTGTCTTGCCTGTAGCGTCCTTAACAGGAACAACCCAGACATAATTGGTGGCTCGATCTATTGCGGTAAGAAGGTATCTGTACCCTTCTGCCGATTCGGGGAAAGGTCCCACATGATCGATGTGTAAAAATTCAAACATCCCGGCGTGTAACGGGAATGTACCGATCAGGCCAAAGTTCGCCTTCAGCGGTGTCTTTGTGGTTTTGCATGGGATGCATGCGTCCACTTCCCTGTCTATCTCCTCCTTCATCCCTTTCCACCAAAATCGCCTCGCTATGAACCAATGAGTTCTTTGTCGACCCGGATGTGCCAGTAAGGGGCAGTTATGGGCTGCGACATATATAAAGCGCCTCAACTTCTCTGGTACCCAGAGAGTCCATTTGTCAGGCTGTGATGCAAATTTGCCATGCTGGCCCTTGTACCACAATAGCCCATCTCTCCACGCCATCTCCTTCATCTGATCTTTGATCTGTGGAGTCTTTTTAAGCTCATTAGGGTTCTTGTATAACGTTATGAGCTCCTTGAACTCCGGATCCGTCGCCTGTTGCTGCCTCCACGCGGTAGGCGAGGCGATATGAATAGTACCGTCCTCCAACCTTACTCCTACCCTTTCCGGGTCTTCATCAAGCTCGCTTCGATTTTCCTGTGGAGGTTCAGTACAGACCTCAGTCGTCTCCTCCTCTTCTTTTATATTCGCCTTCGCGTTCTCGTATGCCTCATAAGACCACTCAGCGTCTTCGAGAACATGCGCCTCACAGCATATGCCATGCTCCGGGCCTTGAGGACTATATCGTAGACCCGTGCGGTCATAACGAACGCCTCTTGCCATCTGCATCGCCTCTATGTGGCTCACCTCGTATACCTTGTCCGTGGACAGGTCCATCATCTCCACTGATGGTACGAGAGCCGACACCTCCGACTGAAACTCTAGCCTGGAAAGGCTATCAGCGACTACGTTTCGCTTTCCCGGTAAGTAGACCATCGTGAAATTGAAACATGACAAGAAAGCTTGCCACCGCGCCAAACGGCCGGTTTGTTCATGATTCATCAACCAAAGAAGGTTGTGATGATCGGTCCTAACCGTGAATAGAGGTCCTCCCCACAAGTATTCTCTGAGCCTCTTGAGAGCCCATACTACTGCCAACGCCTCCCTCTGTCGCGTGCAGTAATTTCGCTCCGCCGCACACAGCTTTCTACTAATAAACATGATCGGGCGCAACTTTTTCTCCTCATCTTCCTGTTGCAGCACCGCGCCAATCGCAAACTTAGATGCATCCGTGTCGACTACGAACGGTTTCGTAAAGTCGGGCATCATAAGTACTAATCCGCCGTCCTTGGGATCTTTATAAATGATATCTTTGAGCGTATTAAACGCCTGCAAAGCCTCCTCATCCCACTTCTCAAAGTCTCCAAAATCAATCATCTTCTCCAGCTTAGCGATGCACCCATGGTATGAACTGGCTGTAGTACTGTGCCATCGCAAGAAAAGAGTGTAAATCTGTGCGATTCTTTGGCAACTGTCTACTCATGATCTCCTCCCTCTTTTCGCGCGATATCGAGACCCTATTATGAGAAATCTCGTAACCCAAATACGTCACACTTGTCCTGGCAAGCTGACATTTCTTTAGGTTGCATTTCAGGCCAAAAGCTCCGATGCGCCTGAAGACATCTGACAAGTGATCGATATGCTCTTCCATTGTGTTAGAGTATACGATGATGTCATCGATGTAACAAAATGCATATTCTCCCGCCTTCTGTCCTCTCCTTCTCATAAAACCATCCTCCGACTGGTCGTCATATTGACCGCTCAACATCTTCTGCATCGCCTTCTGAAAGAGCCCCGGGGCCTGTTTGAGTCCCATTGGAAGCACCTTCCACTGGTATATTTCCATACCCACAACGAATGCAGTCAGCCATCTGGATTTCTCGTCCAGTGGTATCTGCCAGAAGCCGTTCTTAAGGTCAATGACCGAATAGAATTTAGCATTCCGCAGCACCCTTCTGCCTTCTTCTAAGGTCGGCAGAGGATTTCTCTCTTCCTCTAGCACCTTATTCACACGGGCATAATTGATCGTCAAGCGCCATTCTCCTCCTGGCTTAGGGACGATTTTCGGTTGAGAGACAATTGGAGATGTAGATCTCTCAATAAAGTCCTCATCGAGCAACTGTCTCACATTCTCTTCCGCTATTTTTGCCTCATGTATGCTCAAATTTGCCCTCCGTGGTGCCGGAGATGGCTCCGCACCCGGTATCTTGTAAATGACAGCAGTGAAGTCATCCGACTTTACACCACCTGCCCGAGGAGGGTCGAAAATTTCTCTGTACGCCTCCATCTTAGCTTTGAGAAACGCCTTCTCTCTCTCCGAACCCACTCCTTCTTCTAAAATTTTCCGCGCCGCCGCTTGGAAATCTTCCTCCGACATCTTCTTATGCTCCTTGAGGGGCGCTAAGTCCTCCTCCAAACTCAAATCTTCCTCGGACAAATCGTCTAGTCCCGTTCTTTCATACGTGACTGTGTCCGGCTCATCATCATGACCCAGCCCGACAAGCATATCAATAAGGTTCGCGTATTGTATCGGAGCCTTACGGGTGTAGAAACCATCAAAGCATGTGAAAGCTTGAGGTATCAATTTCAACTTGTCCTGGGCTCTGAGCTTTTGCTTGTATGCACTGCTCTGCTCCCGAGACCCGAGTCGACAAGCCACCACTAACTGTTGCTTGCGAGAAGGAACAGGTATAGGATGATCAATAAGCCGGTCCCTTATCTCCTGTGCCCAGATCGCCTTCTCATTGTATGGCAGAATGACAGTATACGGCTTGTTACTCTCAAATAGAGTCCGTAGACACTTTTTCACTTCAGTTAATGAGCGCGGCCAGGTAGGCACATCGCCCCAAAAGTTCGTGATAAAAGTTTTAATGTCATCCGCTGGAGTATCGGGGATACGCCCCTTCCTCCTTGGCACAAACGCCTCTCTCTTCTCATCTGACACCTTCGCATGGTAACAGTAGCCATTAGTAATATGGACATCTGCCCCGCCACCTTCTGCGAATCTGGCCAACGACGGGCATTGTTTCGCAACACATATTATCTCCTCATTACGCGCTACGACTAAGTCATCAATAGACTTTCTGTCCCATGCGGGAATCGTAACCGTATACGCCTGCATCTCCGTCTCCCAATTGTCGGTCCAGGTCAGTTCCTCCGGCACTGTGACATAGGGGTGTACATAGGCTTCAGTTGCCTCATGTACGAAGGCCAACTTTTTCCTCTCCGTTGCTAGACTCAGCTCAAAAGCCTCGTATGAGTCAGTAGCAGTCATCGGATTAATATCCTCCTCCTCTCCATTCTTCACTCCATAAATCACCCGCCGTGCGGCGCAATCGATCACAGCCCCCATCGTAGCCAATTGGTCATACGACAGCAGGATTGAACCGTGGTAATCGGGGACAACATAGAGGTCCGCACGATATACTCGACCGGATTTCAATTTGAAAATTAATGTGACGATGCCCGTAATTTCCGTACGGCTGCCTACCCCTTTTAGGGTCCCCTTTGTTTTTCTAATGTTTTTGTCCACCCATGTCCGGTGACTATTCAAAAACTTCTGGCCGACAATATTAATATTCGCCATCGTATCATTACCAACTTTTAATGTGGTTTGTAAAGTTTCACAAAAGAGGTCAGTGTAGCATAGCGCGTCTGGTCTATGTAAACTAGCCGCTAGCACATGAATTTTCGTTCTAGGGTTTTGAGTCTAAGCTCAAGTTCCTTGTCCTCTTCTCGTTCTCCCCCCTTTTCCGCCAACTTAACTTCTTGAGTCTCCGGGGCTTCCGGTATCTCGAGTGTCTTTTGGACAGAGTCTGGTACACCGAGTGTACTCGTGTCTATAGCAGAGACTATTGAGTCCTTTGGCGGGGGTACGGTCCGCTGCTTCTTCGTAGGAGGAGACCTAGCCTTTGGTTTCGGCTTCCTCTCCTCCATCGCCTTCTTCGCCTTCCTATTCGCATCATTTATCATATTAGCTCTCGAAGGATGAACTAGCAAGTGCTTACCTTGAGGCTTGTGAGGCTGTGTGCCTTCACCTTCACGTCTGGGAGGAACGGAACCGTTCGTATCCTGTTCATCAACAGTAGGCATAACTGTGACTGTCGGATTAAAAAGAACAGTTTTTATCTCCTTCTCTCTCTTCTTTTCCTCTCTCTTCTCCTCCCGTCAGTCTACGACGACAACACGCTCACCTGAGCCGGTGTCTTCGTCTTGACGTCCCCCCTCCGTAGCGGTATAAGCTTGCTGGGGGTAGTTGGAGCTGGAACTGGTGCTATAATTCCAGTATCCGTGTCCTCTGGGAGGGCGCGCTGGGGTCCGTCCTCCCCTTCCACGAAAGCCTCGTCCTCGTGGTGCCGCCCCTCTTGGTGTCCCTCGGGACCCTCGTGACGATCCTCTCGTCTCTCCTCCTCCTCTAGTCGGCGCCTTTGATCGGCCCGATGTCTCTCTCTTCTCCCTTCTCTTCATTCTGTCAAGGAAGTAAATGATGGCCTCCCGGAACTCCGCATCCGAGACCATATTCGCATTCCACCTCCCCTCCTCCAACTCCTTCTTGTACATGGCGTACATGGTCTTTTTCATGCCTTCGAGCTCTCTAAGGAAAAGATTTCGCTGCCTATCATCAAGAGAGTCGTGGCTGAAGAGGCAATTGCCTACTCCTTTCTGTGCCTCATGCTTACACGCCATGTATGAAAAATAGCGGTAGCACGGCGTCGGCTCATCTCTCCCCCTCTTGAGACCTGCCGTTCGAGTTGCATGTGCTGCTTGAGCACCTCCAACCCCCTGTGTCGCGGCACTGGAGAATGACTCGGTGGCCGTGTCCAATTCGGAACACGCGTCGAGCACCTCCTTGAACAGGTCGCTCGGCGGAGTAGCCGCTACAGTCCTCTCGTATATATTCGTTTCTAAAAAATCCGCCGTCTTCACCGCCATGAAGGTCGGACAGGACTGTATGATCCTTGCGAGCTTGCTCGGGTGTCGTGTACACAAAGCACTCAGGAAGTACAAAATGATAGACTTCCGGCTATAAAAGAGCCCGTACTTGGCGCTGACCTCAGTGAGGATCGCTGCCAACCTCGTGCCAATGCCCAGCCCTTCGTTCACCTCTTGAAAAATCTCAAACCCAATCAAAGTACCAGTGCACAGGTGCTGATACCCATGAGTTTTAAAGTATTGCAAGAGGACGGCAACTGGCACCGTGCATTGCAGGTCTGAGGCTGCTCTCCTAGCCGCCACCTCTACCGCTCTCATCGCCTTGTATTCCCCAACATCAAACCCTTGTGTGATGATTGATGGGTCCAACAAGGTGTACAACGCCTCATACTCCTGTGTTTCGTCCGTTGGATGCTGCTTCATACAAGCATCAATTCTTCTGAGCTTGTCTCGAAGGTTCGCATCCGTGTCCTTCTGACTCGCTGTCTCTGCATACAGCGTCAGAGCAGTGGCATCGGACTTTGTATATTTTTGGAAGGCCTGTATGATAGCCTGTCTGTCCTTTTTGTCATTACTGTTGACAATGACAGTGGTAGGCGCTGAGCTAGTCGCAGGGGCCGAAGGGGCTGTGTGGGCTGACGGGGCGGAGCGGCCCGAGGGAGCCATATAAGATCCAGAGGAATATTTCGGTCCCTTTGTTCCCGCCGCCTTGGCTAATGCAATCTTTGCCTCCATCTCCTTCTTTTCTTTCTCAGCCGCTAGCTCTTTGATATACAGCTCTTGGGCATGATGAAAAAAAGACAGGATCTCAGCTGCCTTCCGAAGGAACAAGGCCTTCTCCGCCAACTCCTTCTCTCCCGCTTTATTGGTGGGGGGTGGTGCGGCCGTCCCCTCCAAGATCGTATGATCCTTCGTGAAGACCCACCTCTTCCATGCGTCATCCTTCACCAAGGCCGCATGCAGCTTCTTCATCCTCGTCACCCCTCCAGCTTCGCCTTCTATTTCCCTCAGGGCCGGGTGAAGGTCCCTGCCAAACTGGGTGTGTTGGAGTTTACCCAGGTCCACTAACTTGGCCTCCATAAGTTTCAGAGACACATCCATGACATTGATCTGTCCTTTTGGATTCCTGAACTTAAACTCCTTTTCCACTCTCTTTATTGAATCAATGTCCTGACCAGGATCGAGCAACCTAGCCAGTGCTCTTGTGTTCCATGGCAGCACAGTCTTTCCAGTCTGGTACTCAAAGAGTATAGCACACTCAAACACTGTCCATGAGAGGTCGAGTAGCTCCAGTAAAGACATATTGTCCCCAAATGAGACATGTTGCACCTGTAACTGTGCACCGTCGTCTCTGAGGAATTCTGCCAGAGGCAGAGCTTGCCTTGGGAGAGGGTAACAGATGTCCTCCTTCTTCAAGGGTTGTCCCCATCGCATTTCTTGGGGAATGTGTAGCCATTTATAGGCCTCATCCTTCCCTTTCTTCTCCTCAAACTCCTTCTTACTTAGTTTGCCATATTCGGCCACAAACCTCGCTTCCTCTCCTCCCTTCTCCTCCTCCTCGACTTCCTCTGCTCCTCCTGTGTCAAAGGAAGGCGCAGTAAAAAATTGATTCTCTGCTCCTCCTGTGTCAAAGGAAGGTGCCAGATCTCCTCCTTCTGCATGAGGGTCAACGAACTCCTCTTCGTTTCCTGGGGTTCGCTCACTCTCCCCCCCTCCTTCCTGCCAGTCTTCAGACCTAGTAGACATGGATGCTGAAGGAATACGGATGAGACAGAGTTGTTTCTACCCCGTAATTGCTCTGTTCGTCTATGAGGAACGAATAGAGAGAAAAAACGAAAAGACAGTATAGAGAGAGAGCGTCTCACCTCTATGTCTTATGTGTTTTTTTTTTTTTTTTTTGTGAGAAAGAAGTAATCTGTACGACTTTCTCTGAAAATTTGATCTCCTTCTCCACTCCTCTTTTCTTTTTCTCTTTTTGTTGTTGTATCTGTTATGAGGTACGAGGACCTATGTACAGATAATGTCAAAGAGGCTAGAGAAGCACTCCTTGAGAAGTCGACTTGTCGTCTGACACTTGTTCAGACCTATTGTCGAAA
Source organism: Paulinella micropora (assembly GCA_019918135.1). NCBI lineage: Eukaryota > Cercozoa > Imbricatea > Euglyphida > Paulinellidae > Paulinella > Paulinella micropora. The sequence goes on along the minus strand of WBZZ01001029.1, from coordinate 60,772 downwards.
GACAGTCAGAGATTTGCAAAAATACTCTGATGTGTGTGGTTTGAGAGGCAACAAAGTGCACAGACTTGAAAGGTAGAGTACTACGCTCGTGTCCTTCAAGTTTGTTTGTAACTGTGAGTGTTTGTTTGTACGTCTGTTGACCTACTCTGTCTCTGTCTCAAGAGAGAACAAAAGAACAGCTACGAGGTCTGGTGTCTGGCCTCCTTGTGAGGACACAGATACAGGCTGTGGAGAGGGTACTGAGACACCTACTCACAAACGCCTAGACGTTTAGTTTTGCAAAAAGAGCTGTGTGGGGATGTGCTGGAGTATTTGTTTCTTGGAACACCTACTCAGAAGAGATAGGTCTGTCCAATTTTTCTTTCTGCTTTTCCAAAAACAAGCCAGAAAAGAAATCAGCCTTGTGCTGGTGACTCCAATGTTACAATCCCCGAAGATAGCTCAATAAAAAGTCGGTAATACAACCAGACACAAATCCCCAAAAGAGAATGATGTCTCGTTATATTAGCTCAGTGAAGCCGAAAAGAAAACGGCAACAGACCAAGGTTAAAATGCATTAGGTCAAATCTGGCCAAACGATATTGAAAATAATGGGAAAAAACTAGGTGCACCTGACACCAGAAAAAGGGTACTTTTTACCGGCTATCCGGGGGGTGATGCCTACACTTGAAATTGATCTAGAAAATTGCGCAGCAGTGATAGGTGAGTATCCTGATAGGACCTTTGTGTAGTGACAGTTGGTATTAATGACACATGATCAAAGCTTGGAATGAATTAGTGATGTGATTACTATGATACAACTGCATATACCGTTAGTTAATATTAATATTTATAGTTTATAGTAGTATGGAAAAGATATTACAGTGTGTGCATTGGTGCACAACCAATGCAATATCATGCGCATGTATCGGATACTTTTATTTTATGACTTAGTGACTGCATCAACTGTTTAGTTTGTTTGGGGCTTTTGTCTGTCACGTAGTATTGATTGAATAACTATTAAGACGTGTGAGCTGTTAGATAGTCACAGGGACGCTTGGAGACGTTAACGCTTCTATTATAATACTTCTATTCTGTTCATTCTTAGCAACCTGCTCAAAAGTATATTGCTGTTGTAGGCATCACCCCCCGGATAGCCGGTAAAAATACCTTTTCCTGGTGACAGGTGCACCAGCTTGTTTTTCAGTATTATTTGTCCGGATTGGACCTGATGCCATTTTATTCCTGGTCTGTTGCCGTTTTCCTTTTTGGCTTCACTGAGCTAATACAACGAGACATCATTCTCATTCTTGAGGACTGTGTTTGGTTGTATTACCGACTTTTTACGAGCTATCGTTGGGGGCATTACATTTGGAGTCCACATCACTAGGGTGATTTCTTTCTGCTTTGCCACACAGGCAACAGAGTGAATTTTCACTGACCTGTCTCACACGGGGACGTCAGACGAAAACAAATACTCCAACACAGCTCCCTCATAACTCTTTCACAAAACAAATAATTTGATTGGTCTCAAGCAGGTATCTCGTACCCTCTAGCCCAATCCATATCTGTGTGCTCACAAGGAGACATCAGATACAAACTCTCTGTCGTTCTTGCTGTTCTCACACAGAGACCAAGAAGAAGGAGGTGGACAGAAGAGTGAAGGAACACACACAAAACACAAACAAGCATAGGGACAGGAGCACAACACTTTACCCTTCTAGTTTGTGCATTTATCTGCATTATCTCACACATACGTCAGAGTATTTTTGCAAACTCTCTGATCGTTTTCTAAAGGTAGGTCTGAGAACCTATCCGACCGACTGTCGACTTCTCAAGGAGAGCTTTTCTAGCTTCTCTATTACTATCTGTGTGTAGGTCCAAGTGCCTCATACTAGATACAATATAGAAAAGAAGGAGGAGAAAGTAATCTGAGTAAGGAGAACAAGAAATCGGAGAAAGTCTCAAAGACTATTTTTCTCAAACAAAAACAAACATACAAACAGTGTTTCATAGAGGACAGGGAATCTTATCCTACCCTCGCTATTAGTTTCTCTCTTCACTAGTCAATCGACTGAAGGAGGAACAGAACACAAACGAACAAAAACCAAACATAGGAGCTGACACTGTCCTCCTGTTGATCACTACTACGACATCATGTCGACAGAGACCGCCGAAGTGAGTGAATTCTCGGAGGCAGATCAAAGAAGAGAAGAAGAAGAAGCAGGAGGAGGAGGAGGAAGAGCATTGAATGAAGGAGGAGGAGGAGGATTGAATGAAGGAGGAGGAGTAGATGAAGGAGTAGGAAGAGGAGTAGAAGAGGGCTGGGATGATGAAGGAAGATATGGAGGAGACGAAGATGAAGGAGGATTTGAACAAGAAGAGACGGGAGGAGGAGGAGCATATGGTAATCCCTTACCACCTGCCTACACGGGAGGAGGAGGACGAAAAATGATCGACTTGATTCATAGTGATGGAGAGGAGATCACAGTGGAGGAACAACAGTGGGTGCAAGACCACTATGACCTCACTAAAGAAGAGTTTGATAACAAGATGGGGGAGAGAAGGACACCTATCTGTGGATCCCTCAGGATCAAAGAAGAGAGAAAAGTCGTGCTAAAAAGGATGTCTATATCCTATTATCAAACACAGCACAGCTCCTCGGCAAACTGGTCTCTGATCCAGAAGAGAGAAAGAAGATACAGCATATCAAGTTTGGGGACACACACACCCACCTTGAATTACTCGATGCTATCTTTGGGGTGTACACGCAAACCCTGATTTGGGAACGTACATACGGCCCACGATGTGAGGGTTACCTCCAGTACACAAACCCAAGAGCAACGGCCAGATTCCTCGCGACTGGTCAGGAGGCAGTCGATGTAACAAAAATGAAGACCAATGTGGGTTCGAAAAACTCGAGTGGCATATTTCATTTTTTTACGATGGAAATGAAAGGCCTTGGAGGAGGGGAAGGCAGAGATGGAAAAAAGCATTAAGGCAGCAGGATCCTGTGATTGATGAGTTAGAGAAGACCGACAGAGTTCTGACCAAGATCAGACTGTTGATGGGTGCGTTACTGCACAAGGAGGCATGGAAGAGATGGATTCCTACCAGGATCACTCTGTCCTTAAATCACTTAGTAACGCACCACCGGTCGCCAACAAAGCAGGTGTTGACCAATATGTGGAGAAATATAATTTTCTCAGATCTGCTTCTGAATTGGTGGCCTTTATCACTCATGCTCAAAAGCTGGTGATATCTGAGAAGAAGAAGGCGAAAGAGAATGAGGAGTTCGAGAAGACGATGAGACTGGAAAGAATGAAAGCAAAAGTGAGTGGTGCAAAGACACACCCTCCGACATATTTGACCCCACCAGCTCCTGCCCCACCAGCCCCTGCACCCTCGGGCTCACACACAAACACGGAGAAGGAGGACAGACAAACATCATAAATGCCTTCAAGGTGAAGAAAGGAGGAGTGGCAAGTCTCATGCTATATGCCAAGACGAGCTCAGACAAAGACTCTGATGCTTCGCTTTTGAGCAAGCTCAAAGAGATCAATGCCTGCATGAAGGCTTTTCCTTGCGACGAAACGCAGGAATACGAGGCCCTTGTTACTGTTTTTGACCAATCTCTAGTCTCGGAGGGATTCGATCTGACACAGTACAAGTTTTTGAGAAAGAAGGAGGAGATTAAGAGAAACAATGCAACAGGCCTAGACGCTCAGTGTGAACTGGCGGTGGCCACACTCATTTCATATTTTCAATCTCATGGATACCAGCATCTCTGCACTGGTACTCTCATAGGATTTGAAATCTTTGAGACAGTGGTGATGAGTTTGAGGAGTGCTGTTGGCTTGGCGGCGACCCTTACGGAGGTAGTTTCCTCCTATGGGCTATTCTATGGCCGCAAGTCGATCATCCTCTATTTCTTTTCGGCGTTACACACAGTTAACCCGAGTAAGCTTACTCAGCTCATACAACAATGCTCGACGTTTAGCTCAGTGAAGTCCAAGAACTTCCTCGAGACACACGTGTTCGAAAATACGGTTCAAAGCGTTGCTCCGTCAGCACTGTTTCAAGAAGTGATGAGTGCATGCTCAAACACGGACTCGCTCACGGAGGCACATACGGCACAGGCAGGCGGTGTACCTGTTGGCGCACAAGCCACGTACACAAACAGAGTTGCCGGTTGGAAGAGACAAAGAGAGCCAGACCTGAAGACCGCATGTTGGAGGTGGTTCGCGGGCTTGCAGTGTAAGGCACAGATGGAGAACAGAGACTGCTCTTTCAATCATGATAGGCAGAACCCAACAGCAAGGGCAAATTTTCTGAGCAGGACGGAAGGCAAGGAACCGGGCCTTTTCAATATGCTTCAGATTGCCGCTGTGAACGAAGGTTGGTATGCCAATATGTGTGATGATGAGGAGTTACGAGAGGCAATCATTACCTACATGAAGAGGATGAAGGAGAAGAAGGAGGAAAGGGAGAGACAAAAGAACTTAAAGGCCTCTCAAAGAGGACGAGAAGGAGGAGCAGGAGCAGGAGGACGAGGAGGAGGAGGAGGAGGAGGAGGACGAGGACGAGGAACATGGAGAGGAGCCTCGAGGTGGCAGGGAACCCCTCAGAGAGGAAGAGGAGGAGGTCGGGGATATACCCCTTATGGAGGGAGAGCTGTTCGAGCTCCAGCCCCCCCACACAGAGGAGGAGGAGGCTCGTGGGCAAGCTCCAACCCGAATTTCGGTCGAGCTCAGGCCTACAACACTGCCTCGGAGACCGATACGTCATCCTACCCGGACACTACTCAAGGTAATCGTTTCGAGGTGGTGGAATGACTGGAGGGGGAAGAAGAGAGGAAGGAGAAGACTGTGAAGTTTAACCCTAAAGTCACAGTGCTTTCTAATGATGTTGTGCAGACTGGGCCAACGCTTCCTCTATGTGAAAACAAAGATGTGGGTACACAGAGACTGCAGCCCCAAGGTAGTCTCATACCCGTTCATACATCACGGTTACCAATGATAACTGATGCAAATAGGAAGGCGAGACTTGCGATGGAGGCGAGGGGCCAATGGCAGACGTATCGCCTCGGCCAAGCAAACAACCACGAACAGACTCAATGTCTACGGTCGCGGCGGGTGGCGAGCAAAAAGACAATGTGTGTACTCAAGTACCACAAGACAATGTCGCTCAAATAGTAAACGCACCAGTACCGCAGAATAATAAAAATGTTAATGAGGTGAAGCAGGAGGAGAAGAAGGAGGAGTTGAAAAACTTAGAGACAAGACTCCAAAATTTGGAACGTAAAGTTCTTGTTCTCGCAGCCAATATACACAGGCCCGATGCTCTGTGTTATACGGAACTTTATTGTGAAACATTGAAGACAATATTAAAAGTTAGTAATGATACGATGGCGAATATTAATATTGTCGGCCGGAAGTTTTTTAATCGATACCGGGACTGGGTGGACGGAAATATGAAAAAGTCAACGGGCACTCTCAAAGGAGTGAGCAGCCGGACGGATATCACGGGAATCATCACACTGACCTTTAAATTGAAATCCGCACGAGTATACCGTATGGACCTCTATGTCGTCCCCGGTTACCACGGGTCAATATTACTATCGTATGACCAATTGGCTACGATGGGGGCTGTGATTGATTGCGCCGCACGGCGAGTGATATATGGAGTAAAAAGAGGAGAAGAGAACGATATTGATCCCTTCAACGCTACTGACTCTTATGAGGCTTATGAGCTGAGTCTAGCGACGGATCACAAAAAGATGGCCATCGCACATGAGGCACTTGAGGTGTACGTTCACCCCCATGTCGTAAGACCGGATGAACTGTCCTGGACCGACAATTGGGAATCCCAAGTGTGCACTGTCACAGTTCCGACATGCCATTGGGACAAAAAGTCTATTGATGACTTAATCGAGAAGCGAAAGGAGGAAATTATATGTGTCGCACAAAGAAGCCCGTCGTTGGCGAGATTCGCGGAAGGAGTAGGAACAGATGTCCATATTACTAACGGATACTGTTTCCATGCGAAAGTAGGAGAAGAAAAAAGGGAGGCGTTTGTACCAAGGAGAACGGGGCGAATCCCGGATACTCCACCAGAAACTATTAAAAGTTTTATTACTGATTTCTGGGGTGACGAGCCCACGTGGCCGCGTTCACTGTCTGAAGTGAAGAAATGCTTACGGACTTTATTCGAAAATAATAAGCCGTATACTATTATCCTGCCATATAATGAGAAGGCGATATGTGCGCAGGAAATATAAGGGACCGGCTTATTGATCATCCTATACCGGTACCCTCTCGCAAGCAACAGCTAGTGGTGGCTTGTCGTATGGGAACTCGTGAGCAGAGCAGTGCATACAAGCGGAAGCTCAGAGACCTCGACAAGTTGAAATTGATACCGCAAGCATTCACATGCTTTGATGGTTTTTACACCCGTAAAGCTCCTTTGCAATACGCGAGACTCATTGACATGCTGGTGGAGCTCGGTAAAGATGATGAGCCAGACACGGTCACGTATGAAAAGACGGGCCTAGATGATGTCTCGGAAGAGGACTTAGGCTTGGAGGAGGACAGAGAACCCCTCAAGCAACATAAGCAGATGTCTGATGAAGATTATCAAGAGGCGGCGCGGAAAATATTGGAAGAAGGAGTAGGCACGGAGAAGGAGAAGGAGCTTTTAAAAGCAAAATTAGAGGCGAACAAGGAAATTTTTGACCCTCCACATGCAGGTGGTGTCAAGCCTGAAGATTTCACTGCGGTTATTTACAAAATACCGGGTGCGGAGCCGTCATCGGCACCACGAAGGGCGAATTTGAGTATACATGAGGCGAAGATAGCGGAGGAGCTAGCAAGACAGCTGCTCAATGAGGACTTTATTGAGAGATCAACATCCTCAATAGTCTCACAACCGAGAATAGTGCCGAAGCCAGGAGGAGAATGGCGCCTGACAGTTAATTATGCTCGTGTTAACAAGGTGCTGGAGGAAGAGAGAAATCCTCTCCCGACATTAGAAGAAGGAAGGAGAGTACTGTGGAATGCAAAATTCTATTCGGTCATTGACCTTAAGAATGGCTTCTGGCAGATACCACTGGAGGAAAAGTCCAGATGGCTGACGGCGTTTGTGGTGGGTATGGAAATATATCAATGGAAAGTGCTTCCGATGGGCCTCAAGCAAGCCCCAGGACTTTTCCAGAAGGCGATGCAGAAGATGTTGAGCAGTCAGTACGATGATTTGTCTGACGGTGGCTTTATGAGAAGGCGGGGACAGAAGGCGGAAGAATATGCATTTTGCTATATCGATGACATTATCGTATACTCTAACACAATGGAGGAGCATATCGATCATTTGTCCGATATATTCAGGCGCATCGGAGCTTTTGGCCTGAAGTGCAATCTAAAGAAGTGTCAACTTGCCAAGACGAGTGTGACATACTTAGGGTACGAGATCTCCCATAATCGAGTCTCGATATCCAAAGAGAAGAGGAGGAGATTATGAATCGACCGATACCGAAGAACTGCACTGAATTGCACTCATTCCTTGCGATGGCGCAATACTATAGCCAGTTTATACCCGATTGGGGTGCAACACGGGCTAAAGTGGAGAAAATGATAGATTTTGGAGACTTTGAGAAGTGGGACGAAGAGGCTTTGCAAGCGTTTCATGCGCTCAAAGATCTCATTTACAAAGACCCGAAAGACGGAGGACTGGTGTTAACGATGCCCGACTTTACGAAACAATTCGTAGTCGATACAGCATCTAAGTTTGCGATTGGGGCTGTATTACAACAAGAGGATGAGGAGAAGAAATTACGCCCAATCATGTTTATTAGTAGGAAGTTGTGTGCGGCGGAGAGAAACTATTGCACAAGGCAAAGAGAGGCGTTGGCGGTAGTATGGGCCCTCAAGAGGCTCAGAGAGTATTTGTGGGGAGGACCTCAATTTACTGTCAGAACTGATCATCATAACCTGTTATGGTTGATGAATCATGAACAGACGGGACGGCTGGCGCGGTGGCAAGCGTTCTTGTCTTGTTTCGATTTTACAATGGTCCATCTACCGGGAAAGCGAAATGTGGTCGCTGATAGCCTCTCTAGGCTAGAGTTTAACTCAGAAGTATCGGCGTTGGTGTCCACGGTGGAGATGGAAGACTTGTCCACTGACAAGGTGTATGAGGTCAGCCACATTGAGGCGATGGAGATGGCGAGTGGAGTCCGATATGACCGCACAGGTCTACGGTACAGTCCACAAGGCCCGGATCACGGGATATGTTGTGAGCTACATACCCAGGAGGACGCTGAGTGGTCCTATGAGGTATATGAGAATGCGAAGGCGAACATAAGAGAGGAAGAGGAGACGCAGGAAGTTTATGCGGAGCCTCCTCAAGAGCGGAGAAGTGACCTAGACGATGACCCGGAAAGAATCGGGGTACGGCTAGAAGATGGTACTATCCATATAGCCTCGCCTACCGCATGGAGGCAACAACAGGCTCAAGATCCGGAGTTTAAGGAACTCATACAGTTATATCAGAACCCGGATGAGCTACGGATGACGAAAGCGATCAAAGATCAGATGAAGGAGATGGGATGGAGAGATGGTCTACTGTGGTACAAGGGCCTTCACGGTCGCTATGCGTCACAGCCGGACAAATGGACCCTTTGGGTACCGGAGAGTCTGAGACGATTTATATTTGTCGCAGCCCACAATTGCCCACTTTTGGCGCATCCGGGTCGACAACGAACTCACATGTTCGTAGCGAGGCGATTCTGGTGGAAGAAGATGAAGGAGGAGATAGATCAGGCGGTGGATGCATGCATCCCGTGCAAGATAAACAAAACACCACTGAAGGCAAATTTCGGCCTGATTGGCGAATTTCCTCTTCATGCGGGGATGTTTGAGTTTATACACATTGATCATGTGGGACCTTTCCCAGAATCGAAGGATGGTTACAAATACCTCCTTACGGCTATTGACAGAGCCACCAACTATGTGTGGATCATCCCTGTCAAAGACGTTACCGGCAAGACGACGGCCGAGGCGCTGATCGATAGGATCATCTCACAGATCGGAGTACCAAGAAAGATATGTTCTGATCGAGGCTCGGACTTTAATAACGAGGTCATCGACAAACTATCTAAGTATTACGGGATGAAATGGCAATATGTTACTGCCTATAACCCGCGAGCAAATGGGAAAATCGAGCGGGTACACAGACCCCTCAAAGCCTCGCTAAAGATTTATTGCACGAAGAAGGAGAATCAAAGAGCATGGGTCGAGGCAGCACCATCATTTGCGTTTGCAATGAACTGTCTACCCTCTACGGCGTTAGGAGGCTCGAAGAGCTCAATCTCGCCATATCAGTTAGTATATGGGCGTGAGCCTGATATCCCGACTTCGCTCCTTCACCCAAAAGACACTTGGGCGGATGCGGATGAGTTGTTTGGGATGAGACTTAGAGTGAAGATGGAGGCGGAACAAATAGTCAGGGCGCATAGAGAGGCGGAGCGCCGAAAGACTGATGCTGAAGGGGTGCGACAAGCGCACTTGGATCAGATCAAGTTCCAGGTCGGGGATATTGTACTATTGTACCATCCTCAAGTCCCGAAGGGAGTCAGCTCTAAGCTGTTCACTCACTGGAAAGGACCTTATCAGATTATGGAACAGACGGGACCTCTGAATTACAAGATCAGGGGTAGAGGGAAGGTGCAAATTGTGAATGTAAGAAGGCTGATTAAGTATGATCCCTTCTTACTGGAAGATGAATCCGTTGAGGAGGCGTTAAAACGGATGAAGGATGATTTCAAAGAGGTGCCGCCCATCCACAAGGAGGCTGGCATAGACCAAGACGATGCTTATCGGGCACCGATAACTGAGAAGGAGGAGAGTGAGGTGGACAGCAAGGAGAAGACTGACCGCATAAGCGCGGTGGGGACTCAGTCCAAGTCTCCGCGAGAGCATAGCGGAAAGAAGGAGAAGATCACAGAGGCGCAGCTAAGGAGAGCGCGGAATGATCTTATCAACGACCAACCGAGGAAGGCGATGAGGTCGATGAGATCAAAGGACGTCCACCAGGAGGAGGAGGGGACGGACACTGACCCAAACGCGGGCAACGTTGAGATTGTCCATGAGCGATGGAAGGAAGGCGATGCGATAGCAACCATCGCATGGGTGAAAAATGTTTTCTATCTGATGAGACCAGCGGAACAACATGTCGCTGATGACACTCTCTCAGACTTATACTTGATGCGGGTCGTGGCGGTCCCACGACAGATGCGTGTCACACGGACACTCAAAATATCATCAGCCGCAAAGATAGTACAACCGATACTCCAGTTCTGGAGAAGTATGGACCCGGTTGAGGATCCAAAGGCAAGACATTATCTGCCAGTATATAAAGACGCAAAAAGTCTCGAGACATGGGATGATACAATTACTCCCAGAGACAAGGATTACACTGCGTGGACCATTCAGACACTGCCAAGAGGAGTGCTTGATGTCCCTTTTGAATTATCGTTGGGCGGAATCCCTAATAAGATCTGGGACATTCTCGAACAGTCAAAGTTCGATCTGACTTTTGTTGGTGGTCCTCCACCAGGCAAAGAAATCCGCGCCAGACGACGAAGGCAGTGACAAAGAAACTATTTTTCTTTATGTCTCAAATAAACTGGTTGATTGCCCACGGCGTATCATGATTTGATCATGCATCATCATTTATCAATATGAATATTAAAAAGACTAAGTGATATAACTTGGCATTTGATCGCAACATACGAGTGCGAAAGGTCGATCGACGATGATACTACACCGTATACGGGGATCGCTAGTGTATTGAGCGATGGTGTTCCCGGGTATGACCCTTTCCAAGTCCTGGGATGATGTTCTCGAAAATGAAATGTTCTCTGAAACTTTCATTAAATTATTTTTTACGATAGATTATATACTGTCGTACCTGAGCACGGTCAATCTCTACTTGTGTCGGTATATCGCAGGGTCGGGTACATACACCTCGACTTCGGATATAGCTACTAGGACTGGCCCACTAATACTATAGATGATCATAGGATATCCGCCTTATACAAGGGTATGTCATTAAAAAAGACAATGTACTTACGATCTCTCTGTGAATAATAATAATAATAATGATAATGATAAGAAGAAGAAGGAGATCAAAGGGGGAATCGTACTACAGCACCACGTTGCTTGTATTTTTTTATTAATAGTACGTTTGTTCTTGACATACTGCCGAAAAAAAAAAAAAAAAAAAAGACTCGAATTGAGGGGAAGGAGTTCAAAATTTACAAGAAAGGCTAGAGAATCCGCTTTGACGTGCCGTATGAGGATATATTTATCGTCTTTTAGCGTCTATCCGTGGGTCGATGCGCTGTGTGGCATGACTCCATAGCGCATACTATTTGCAGAAAGAAATCAGAAGGTGTATGACGAAAATGCTATTTCCGTCATAAAATCGGGAGGGGGTACTGTAGGCATCACCCCCCGGATAGCCTGAGCCGGTAAAAAGTACCTTTTCCTGGTGACAGGTGCACCAGCTTGTTTTTCAGTATTATTTGTCCGGATTGGACCTGATGCCATTTTATTCCTGGTCTATTGCAGTTTTCCTTTTTGGCTTCACTGCCTGAGCTAATACGAGACATCATTCTCATTCTTGAGGACTGTGTTTGGTTGTATTACCGACTTTTTACGAGCTATCGTTGGGGGCATTACACTGTCGACATTCAAGACGTAAAAAATTATTAAATTTCAGATTTTGGGTCAGATTTCCGGGATTTTGGTTGGAATTTCTTTGTGACAAAAATTTAAATTTCTCAAATTAACTGCTATATGCGCCCGCAAAAAGGAAATTTTCGCAAAATATTACTGTTAAAGAGAAATTTGAATTTTTCACTAGCACAAAATCGAAAAAATGACACAAAATCGAAATTCCAATTAAAATCTAAAAACTGCTGCCATAATTTTTTTCTCTTGAATGTCGACCAGTATAAATAAAAACGAATATAACCATATCTTGACAAGACATAGCTTATCTATATTAATACATCCCTGTGTAGAGGGGTATAAGAAAAGATCTAATACTTACCTATCTGCGCCTACACTTATTATAACACTAACCATAACGCCTTTATTAATATTTTTTTATTGACTGTTTTATTAATATAACAAAAACAATTTACTCAGAAATGTTACAACAACGCGCAATTCAGTGTGCAAGTCACTCTCAACGTATAGCTAATACCTGTTAATTTATTATGATTTAGAAAAAATTTCTAGCTAGTTCAACGTGCAAGTATTCAGAAAACTTAAGCGGATGATTTTGCTCGCGATGATATTAATAACTGGGAAGCATCGTATTTATCTTGATTTTTTCTTTTTTAATGAGGCGCATCATTATCACTTTCAGTATTTATAAAAAAAAATCTCCCTGTAGCGGTGACAGCTTCCCAGTGCTGCATTACAGCCAGTGTTAATGTTACAAATTTCTGCAAAACTTTTTCAACTTCAATTCAGTAATATTATTAATACAACTACCAAAATCCACAAATGTAGATTCAAACCCGTGGGGTGGGTGGGGGGGGAAGGCGCCGATCCACATTTTATGTGCAAGCCAGTAACGGTTAAGAAATGCATACTTGCGCCTCCACTAAACGTACCACAAGTTTTTTTTATGTTGGTAATGTACAATTGGGCTTGTGGTAGTGCTAAATCCTTACGAACGAGTCAAGTTAGTTACCCCAAAAAAAAATCAGCTGAAACTTGGTTAACGAGCTGACATTGCCTAGGCTGCTTGGCCAACGCAGTCAAAACCGTCCATCGATTGCAGTAGCTCCTTTGTGTTATGCGCCATATCCTTGGGGACCTTGAAGGTGAACGAGAGAGTGACCATGGAATCTTCTGGTCGGGCAAGTGATTTCTCGAGTCCAGCGAGGGCAGTCGCTTGGCTTGAAGACATCCCTGCACTGCCGAATTTCGTTTTCGACGAGCCATAAACAGGAGCTGCTGCCTTCGGTCCCTGTGCGGGAGCAGAAGCAACGTCCTTGACTGCAATAGCAGATTGTTCTTGAGGCATGGTGCGAACGGGTTCGAGCATTTCGTATCGAGGAGAGATTGAGAAAGGCCTGGCGATTGTTGCAGGTTGTGGCAATTGCTGCTGCACGATGTGCTGCGGCCTTTGCTGCACGATGTGCTGCGGCCTTTGCTGAACGATGTGCTGCGGCCTTTGCTGCTGCATGATACGCTGCGACACTTGCTGCTGCGCGAGGTCCTGCGACATTTGCTGCTGCATGTGTTGCATTTGTGGTGGAAGCACACGGGCGGCCTGGGCTACAAAAGGAGTAGCGACCGCCTCCGCTAGGAACACCTCACCGGTAAGGACAGGGGGATGCACGAACACCATCGCTGCTGCCTTCATCCAACGTCCCGTCGAACGATCCCACGTTTTATTCTTGGGAGGACGTCCTCTGGGTTGTGGAACTCCGCCAAGGGCCTGCTGTGCCTTGGCTCTTCTCCGCTTGAGCTTCTTCTGGTGCTTCAAGAAGGCCTGGAGATTGTAATCCTGTTGTGCCTGTGATGAGGCTTGCACAGGGACTGCGCCTGCACCGTAACTGTCAGCAATCTGGAAATCGACGCTGTCTTCAACGACTGGTATGGGAGTGGGGACTTGGGCAATTTTCACCAACCTACAAACAGAAAACCAATTTGAAAATTTTTCCATCTTCCATCAAACGCTTGACTGTACTTGGCTGTTTCCTTTCAATTTTGCCTTTTTTTTGTTCAACCTATGCTGGTCATCAAGACTTTTTACTGCGCCCCATCACCAAAACACTCTCACCGAACTACCTCAAACAAGCCTGCTTGCTATCTATTAACTGGCTTATCTGCTTAAGTCTGGGTTAAATACACTTACAAACACCGAACTAAGTAACGAGCCCGCTTGCTGAGCAAGTCTGCCTCGGTCCGTGTTTTTGTGGAAATATGTACTTACGAGGCCTTCTGGATCAGCGTGTCAGACACTGCCATCACTTTGTTCATGAAATCCGGGGTAGCGCTGTGGAAACGAACAGAATTCGAAGAGGAATCCTTTCGTCCATCCATCAGCACCTTCTGCTCAACACTCATCGGAGATGGTAGACCTATCATTCATACACGTTTTCATCATGAGACTCGAGGTGCCTTAGTGTATATTTTGTCAGCAGACACTTGTGGAAATGAATGTACGATGATCACCATTGATTCGTTTGCACGGGGGTTCGAAGTTCAAGAGACTATCCAAGCGACCATTGGGGGACGCTGATGGAGTAGGCACCAAGGCATCTAACTCGGCCATCCAAATTCTTTCACCCAAGACTGACGTGCGGCTCGCATCACTCTGGGGCGTCAGTACTGGTGTCACACAGGAACCTCGAGGACTTCTTTTACCTAAGACTGACTTGTGGCTCGCATCACTCTGGGAAGTTAGTACTGGTGTCACACAGGAACCTCCGGGACCCCTGAAATGGTTGGTCGAAAGAGGAGACGACAGGGTGAGTGGGGGGGGTGCATCTGGTGTTACTGGCTGTTCGAGGAACTCCGTCCAACCATTAGCAGTTGTTCTTTTACTTTTACTCAAGACTGACTTGTGGCTCGCATTACTCTGGGGCGTCAATGCTGGTGTCGTCACACAGGAACCTCGAGGAGAGGAGTAGGGACCCCTGAAATGGTTGGTCGAAAGAAGAGAAGACAGGGTGAGTGGGGAGGGTGTATCTGGTGTTACTGGCTGTTCGAGGAACTCCGTCCAACCATCGACTGCTTCTGCCGTTTGAAACATTTTCTTTTTAAATTTGTTCTCCTTGTCTTACAAGCTTCCAGAGTAGTGTTTTATGATAAGTCTGAGGAAATTCTTTCTCAGACTCTTGATGAGAGGGTGGGAAATAAGATACAATGCGACCTAAACCACACGCAAAACTGTCAACTGGAAGCGCCAGAGGTCGAAACGAAACACGGAAAACGACAAAAACAAAACAACAACGATCGCACTAACATAACAGTCAGGGTACTAGCATAACAGTCATAACAATTAGGGTACTAGCATAACAATTGAGGGGCAGGGTCTCACCGGGCCGTGCAGCTGAACGCTGACGAGCCGCTGACCGCTTGCACGTCTGGAAAAACAAAGGAAAAAATAGACAAAGCAAGGATTTCAAGGCGACGCGTTCCAGCTCGAAAAACATTGCGCGTTGTAGCTGTGTGCCCGGCGCCTGATGTGGTGATTGTGCTTGTTCACTCAGTCTTTCTCATTTTTACGGTAAAAAGAGGGAAATCTTCGAATGATTTAAACCCGTAAATATCGGTAGAAAGGGTATTCCATACTTGAAGGTTTTACGGTCATTGGCGCCACCAGCCAAAAGATTTTTTTTGGTCGTTTTTCGGTTTCAGAAGTTGGCACAGCGTACAGTAGAATCTACTGTAAGGGCGCAAGGAAATATAATACACCCTTTTTACAGAGGGATAGCCAGATGGAAATAAGATAATATAAGTACTAATATAGTGTAAGTACTAGTGTACACATAAGTACTCACATACTATGCTCTCTCATGTTGCTTCATAACTCAAACCTAGAAGCATTCCTAGACACGGGTTACAGTGATGACCTGCATTTTGTGTAATCGTTACCAGATGGGAACATTCTCTGGACCATGAAATTGAAAAATGCAATATGCAAGCTTCACGTTTCCTCTTTTTTAACACAAAACTTTTGTGCGGATAAGTACTGGGATACTTTTGTG
>WBZZ01001029.1:0-30000 GCA_019918135.1 Paulinella micropora | reverse complement strand
TCACCAAGGAAGAAATCGTTCAACGGAGAAGGGAAAGGGCGAAAGCATTTTTGAAGGCTCATCCTGATAAGAATAGGGAAAATGCGAAGGCATACTATTATAAGAATCAAGAGAGAATAAAATTATTGCGACTCGGAAGGAGAAATACGAAAAACAAAAAGCCTAATTACTTGAATTAAGGGCGTTTCGCGATAGTATGTTAAACAATATATAATTTATTTTATATATAAAAATATATACACTATTATATAAACCATGGACACCTCTCACCGCCGATCGTATTGGACATATGAAGACCGTCAGGCTTGCAACTCCATTTGGATTACGTGAATGGAAGTCATTTTCTAAATCTAGTCAATGCCGTTTCGTTTCTATCACCCGATGGAAAGTGGAACACGGCCGACTGGAAACTTATGGAAAGTATAGAAAAAGGAGAAGAACAATATTGTTGTTGCTCACACGAGATTACAAAGAATTACATTGTAAAAAACGTAAAAAACAGGAGAGAAATGGTGCTAGGCTCTGAATGTATTAAGCGGCTCAAGAACGATAAAATGAACGAAGACCTGTCATTGCTCATCCGCACTCTTGACAATCCCAACATTAAATTTTGTTGTTATTGTGATAGCAATAGGGCAATTCCAAAAAAGGTAGTAGAAAAGTATCCGAACAGGGACAAGTATTATCACAAAGCCTGCTTAATAAATAGATTGAAGCATTGCGAACATTGCGGACAATTCAAAGGATTTATACCCTGCGGGTGCTTGAATAAGTAAGAAAAGAAACAAGTTGTTTTTTTGTTATAACGATATATAAAAAATCCTAATTACCTATTAAGGACAACACCATACATGGATATACGGATATATAGAATAATTAATTTATTTTTATAAAAATATCCGAGCGACTATATAACATGACCGCGCCGACACTGACCAACAACCAATGGTATTACAAACAAGAAGAAGCACTGAGAGATAAACCACAAGATGCGGTTCTTATCAAGTGGGGAAATAAACAATTCGCCACTATGCCATGCCAAGAGGATTTCATTGAATTGATTGAAAGCACGCCCGATGACCAAAAGCAATACTATGAAGTATTAATGGAAAACAAACCCCAACGAATGTTTGCCGACATTGATGGCGATGAATTATCAATCACACGAGAAAAAATGTATGAGCGGTGGAACATACTTATGGAAAACGTATTTGCCAATATGGGTTTGAAGTATAATCCCAAAAAAGCCAAATACTTGGACGCAAGCAAGAATGGTAAAATGTCGTGCCATTTTTCTTACGATAACGGCTTGGTATTCAAAAACTGCGAAACACAAAAAGAGTTTTGGAAGTATGTGGAAGTGGGGATTGAAAAAGATTATCCCGACCTTTGCTTCACGTTTGAACGAGCCGACAAGAATATTGAGTTGCGAACCATACTTGATATTTCTGTCTATAACAAAAACAGTGCTTTTCGCACTATCTACTCTCATAAAGAAGATAGCGACCGCGTTTTGCTTCCGTATTCATACACCCCAAAAACAAACACTTTGAAATTGCTACAAGATGTAGAAATAGATGATTATCTGATTATGCGTCCCGATGACAATACCTTTTACGACGTCAAAATCCCCGAATATACAACTTTGAAGCGATATCAACATATTACGTTGGACGAAATACGCGAAATTATACTCAGCAAAATACCAAATGTAGAAATTGTTGAAATAAAGCAGAGAATGTTTGTTTTAAAAACCATAGGGACACGAGCATGTATTATAAACGGAGAAGAAAATAAAAGCGACAATTGCTATGTAGTATGGAGAAGAGACGGGCTATATTTCTACTGCCACGATAGCACTTGCGAGGTTAAAGGTATGAAAATTCACGAATTATCGCCCCCGATCGTCCGTAATATCAACACGATTGATGACCTGCGACGACTTGCCAGCGAATGTAATAGTTTAGAAAAATTCAAAGAATTGATAGACACTGCTTTGGCGTGGATGAATAATTCATACA
The DNA here is from genome assembly GCA_019918135.1 of Paulinella micropora. Lineage (NCBI taxonomy): Eukaryota > Cercozoa > Imbricatea > Euglyphida > Paulinellidae > Paulinella > Paulinella micropora. Next base: position 27,979 of record WBZZ01001029.1, on the reverse strand, counting down.
CTTTTGCTAACTTGGCAAAGCCGACTATAATTGAAGAATATGTTGATTCCAAAGGTAAGAAGGTATTTCGCTACAAGACAGAATCAGCAATGGAATCATTCTTCAAAAACAAAAGAGTAAAGACCAATCTATCAAAGGAGGACTGGATAGCGCTGGGTAAAAACCCCGCCAAATTGAACGTTGTTGATTTGTATAAAATATGGACTACACACCCGAGAAGACGGGAAGTAAATGACGTAATCTTTGACCCCAAGGCATACTTTGATAACGACAAACAAGGGTTTTATAACTTGTTTAAGGGTTTTGAAATCCCAGCAGACACATTAGGAGACGTGAAATCCTTCACGGCAGAAGAAGAAAAAAATGAAGCATTCTTTCAACATATCCTAAACAGATGGTGTGGGGGAAGTCAGGACATATATAAAAAGGTGCTTGATATGTTTGCGAGCATTTACCAAAAGCCGTGGCAAAAACTGCACTTATCATTAGTTTTGACAAGCACTGAACGAGCAGGTAAGGGGATTATTCTTGAAATATTCAAAGACATAATTGGTGCCGATTATTACTTCCAGCCGTCCGACGTTAGAGAAATATTAGGCGATTTCAATGCGCAACTCGCAAAAGCAATCGTAGTATTTATGGACGAAATGGTATGGGGTGGTGATAAAGAACGAGCGGGAACAATTAAGAAACTCGTATCAGAAAACACGCTCACTCTTAAACAAAAATATTTACCAAATCTAACATTAGAAAATATGTTATTCTTAGTCCTTGCTTCAAACGAAGAATGGGTAGTGCCAGCGGGAACCACAGAGCAACGATGGCTCGTCCTTGAAGTTTCTGATGAACTGGCACTTATGAAAACAGACGAAAAGAGAAAAGTGATTGCGGATATTATATCTATTGACAGGCAACGACTGGCGAAGTTTCTTCTTGAACGAGACATCAGCGAGTTTAACGACCGCGAAACAATCATTACGAAGGGGCTACGAGAACAAAAAGTGAAGTCCCTTTCAAAGTTGAGAAAGTGGTGGTTGGATTGCTTGAACTTGGGATATATTACAAACCAATTTTCAGGAATTCGTTTTGGTGAAGAGGTTTCAAAAGAAGAATTGTATGACGTGTATAAAGCAAATGCGAATGACCCGCACACTTCACGGGTTAGTTTCTGGATTAGTCTTAGAAAACTGATGCCAGATGTGGTAGAAAAGAAGAAAACAACAGAAGCAGGTGTAAGAATTAAATACGTAGATTTGCCAACATTAGAAGAATGTAAAAATCAATGGAAGGTTATTTATGGTGATAATGAATGGGCTTTTGACGATGACGACGATGACGAATAAACAATATAAAAAAAACAGATTTTTTTTGTTGTGCTTATATATAACATGCCATCAACCAAAGGAGAGTATCTGAGCCAAATAGAAAAATGGACTCATTTAAGTAGCGACATAAAACTGCCAACAAGCAAATCGCTCAAACATGAAATTGTCGCATTTTACGAAAAATACCGACCCGAACAACCCCCGCAGAGTGATAATGTTGAAGTTGTATTACCCTCCGTTGATATATTGAAGAACGTCGTTTTTAATGACGAACCAGAAGAATTTACGCCTTTTAAAGAAAGTGATTTGAAGGAAACTGGTATTACTGAAATCAAGGCTAACGTAGGAGAAGAATTGGCGAAAAAAGAAATGCCAGTTAAAACAGGTAAAGAATTACCTGTTTTGGAAACAAAAGAGGAGCCTGCGCCAGTTAGGGAAAAGGAAATACCGATTAAAGCAAAGCGGAATCCGCCCGAGAGCGGGTATAGTTGCTATGAAATAATAACGGCACATTTGAAAGTATCAAAAGACCCGTTTAACTTCTTGTATATGAAAGTGGAAGACCGCACCATATTACAGGAGGATATGAAGAAATGGCACGAGAGCAGATACGCACACATACCACCAGACCAACGCCCCATTCTTAAATATGGTAAGTTAGATTATAAGACGTTTTTCCGCGATGTCTTATCTCAACACGAGGGCAAACTCACGACATTAAAAGATATGTATGACAGGTTTCATGTGTAAGAGGCAGTTAGTGCTATGTCTCTCATCACATCAATATTAAAATATGATGGTTTAAAAGATACATAATCCGCAGATGCCGTTTTGTAATATACTTCCAATGTTATTGGAGTCTGTCGCATATGTCAATAAAACCTCATTAGTCGTATTTCCAGAAATTCGTATTGTTCTATTATTGGTGGTATCCGCGGGATTTGGACAAGTCATTAACCATATCATTTTCATTTGGACTCCGTATCTTTGAATTAGCCATACACAATCAAAAGACTTATACTCAATGGCGGTTGTATAATTTAGCACTTCGCTGTAAAAGTCATCAACATTGGTTCCGTCCGTTTTATGAAACCAAAACTGAAAGGTTCCTATTCCAGACGGGGCGGGCAAATTCAAAGACCCGCGAAAAGCAACTTTAATGAAATAACCATATCCTAAATTAGATATTGTTTTGCTACCATAACCGCCCGTGCAAAGTGTGGTGAACGTGGAACTTTCCATCCACGACCTAAGGTCAAGACCAACATAAGCATTTTGAATGTTTCTTGTTAATGTCGGGGTAGCAGTGATTGCGATAGTTTTCGTATCAATTGACTGCTGTTCTTGTGATCGGCCGAATATATTCATTTTTTTAAGACTATATATATCTTATATTATAAAATAATAGAATTAAAATATGAACCATTTAGGCAATCCGTGGGCATATCACTATTACGGCTCTGTGATAATAGACGAGGATTTAGAAGTTGATTGAGTATTATATGGCGATCATATTGAAGCAAACTCAATACAAGCAAGGACTGATGACATAACAATATCCTCGCGAAATAATAACTCTTCTTTGTTGATATCTGATACTGGTTATGTGTCAATTAATAACGAATACGATTTACCAATAGCGGACGGCACGGCTAATCAAGTATTAAAAACGGATGGGTTGGGTAATACTTCATTTGCTACATTAAATTCAAGTTACATAAGCGATTTTGAACTAGATAAATTAACGGATGTAGTCATAACGGGCACACCCAACAGCAATCAATTGCTTATTTACAGCACAGGGCAATGGAGAAATACAACATCACCTTATCTGAGATTGGATGGGCTCGCTATGATGATAGGAGATTTAAATATGGGAGGTTTTAATGTAGTAAATGTCGGTTATGTTGATGGTATTGATGTTTCGGCTCTTGACACCGCAGTCGTTAAACTAACGGGAGACCAGACTATAACAGGAAACAAAATATTTACTACTTATTTGGGTGTAAAAGATTCAAATCCATTAAACACGGGTAAGTTATTCTTCAATTACAACAATAATGTGGGTTCTATTTATTCGTCGGAGGTAGGTGGAGCAACGGGATATCCACTAAGCCTTGTTGGTTCTTCCATACTTCTTGCTTCTACAACGGGGAGTGGAATAACATTGACTGGCAATGTTTTAAATTTTAGTGGCACAACAGCAATCAGCGGACTTCCAGCACCATTCTATGACACCGATGCTTCAACGAAAGCATATACCGATACAAAATTAGCAAAAGACGGCACAACGGCTATGACGGGCAGTTTAAATATGGGTGGGTTTGCGATTACAAATGTCGGTAATGTTGATGGTATTGATGTTTCTGCTCTTGATACTTCGGTGGTTAAACTAACAGGAGACCAAACTATAGGAAGAATAAAAACATTTAGCAATATAATAAATGCGAGTGCGGGTATTGATATGAAAAGCCAAAGCATAACAAATGTGAATTTGGTTGATGGCGTGGATGTTTCTACTCTTGACGCTTCTGTCGTTAAACTAACAGGAGACCAAACCATAGCAGGGAATAAAAAATTTACATCAGTTTTAGAAGTAAGTGGTTCGTCCAATCCTACTACATTTGACGGCATCGGCATAGCATTTGATACAAAAATAGGAATGATTGCCGCACAAAAGACAGCAACAGCGACTTGGTATCCGATACAAATAACTGGTTCGTATGTAGAGTTATATTCGGGTAATACTTTAATTATAACCGCAACTGGCACTACACTATCTTTGAATAACAATAAAATAACAAACTTAGCCACACCATCAGCAACAACGGACGGAGCAAATAAAAGTTATGTGGATACATTAGACGGGCAAAACGTGAAACTAACAGGAAACCAAACCATAGCAGGAATTAAGACATATAGCAGTGGTGTTGAAATAACGGGAAATTCAATCAATTCAACAACAAAGGGCACATTTATCGTTTTCAATTCTACCAGTAATATCGGGTCAATATATATAATAATTTCTAGTTTGGATATGAAAACTGCGACATATTACAACTTTGAAATTTCTGCGAAAAAAATAAGTTTTATTATTGATGGGACGATAGTCGGTTGGGTAAATGCTTCGGGGCTAGATTGTAATAGTAGCAAAATAGCCAACCTTGGAACTCCGACATTAGCGACGGACGGAGCGACAAAAGGGTATGCGGACACATTGGACGGACAAAATGTAAAACTAACAGGAGACCAACCATAACAGGAAGTAAAACATTTAATGGTGCGAGCACTGTGATAAAATATCTAACGCTAACGAACAATGCTGATTTTAATAATCAAACTATCACTAATGGCGGAAATATAACATATAATGGGGCAAGGATATTAAACCAAAATGGAGGAGATATATTCTTTTCACAGACATCCGGTGATTACCAATATTTCTTATTTACTCTAAATACTGCTACAAGTGGAACCGCAAACCAACGAGGTTATGTATTTACGAATGTAGCGTCTGATGTAAAAGGGGCTGGACTTTATATTTCAAAACTTTTGGATAATAAAAGTGCTTCGTCTGACATTGTCCGTTTTAACAATGCTGGCGGTATGCGATTTTATGGAGCCTTAGATATGAACTCAAACAATATAACAAATGGTGGAACAATAACGGGAACTACATTAACGGCAACTGCTGGCATGACTACAACAACATTAACGGCGAGTGGATTAATAACAGCAGATGGTGGTTGTAAGTTATCTATTCAAAATAAAGTAGATGGAGGAAATGGGCAAGGAATATTTATGTGGGATACAGACAACTCAGGATGGGAGATTTATATGGCTCAACCGGGGGCTGGTAAATCATTAGATGGAGGAACAGCGGTGGCAGGCAACGATATTTCAGGCTTTGCTGTAAGATTTAGGAGTGGTAATGCTTCGGCGGATGGTTTTGTGTGGGAAAATTCAGCAGAGCAATTGTTAATGTCATTGAATGGGGCAAACGGGACTTTATGGACAAAAGGATTAATAACGGCTAGTGCGGGTATATCAACAACAACATTAACAACAAGCGACAATATAGTAGTAGGTGCTGGAAAAAGTGTTTTCATAGATAGGTCAGGATATACAAACACAAACAACAAATTAGTTTTGTGGGATGGTGGAACAGGCTCCACGACTGCTTTTAATGGATTTGGTATTAAACAAGATACAATGATGTATAATGTTAATACCACAACTGATAATCACATATTTTACTATGGTGCCACAAATGAATTATTTAGAATTGGTAATGCTGGAATTACTGCTTCAAAGGCAATAACGGCGAATGCTGGATTAACTATGACAACAACATCCAGCGGATTTTTAACGCTAAGACAAAGACCAAGCAATACGTCCAACCCGCAAATATATATGAAAGCAGGAGACGCATCAGATTATGCGGTGGTAATGAATACAGGTGGATTATTACACGCTTGGTCAACTTCATTGTCAAATGGTGAAAACAATACAGGATATGTTTATATGACTGCGGGAGCAAATACATGGTCTTCTGGTTCAGACAGGAGATTAAAATCAGATATTAAAACACTAGAATGTGAGGGATGTTGTGAGAAATTAATGAAAATTAATTGTTGATCATATTATTGGAAATCAGACGAGAAAAAAGAAAAAAAGAGCCACGGATTTATTGCCGACGAGGTTAAAAAAATATTTCCAGAATTTATATCTGAAAGTGGAATGAAGGCAGACGACGGAAAAAGCATCCTTGAAGGAGTATCATATATGGAATTTATACCAGTATTAGTCAGTGCTTTTCAACATATTGCGGAAAAGAAGGTAGGTAATCTATCGCAAGCGATAGATTTATTAGAAAAAGAAAATAATAATCTCATGAATATACTACAAGAAATTAGAGAAAATGTCAAATAATACGACTAGACTTCACAGACCCCCACCTATTATGGATATGGATGGCGAACTAACTCCAGAATTAAAGTCTCGTGTTCTTGAAGTAGAACTAAAGAACGAAGAAAAAAAGATAGAGCATGAATACACTGATAGTTGGGACTGCTGTTGTATGACAAAAAAAACGGATAGCAGATTAATTAAATACTTATTTCAAATGGCGATCATAATAGCAATAATCGCATTAGCGATCGTAAAACTTTCTAATCATAATCTTGATTGTAATCAAACTAATGTGTATGTGGGGCTCATTTCGTTGATGGTAGGTATCGTTTTACCCTCTCCAAGTTCTGGGGGTGGTAAGAAGTAAATTAAAAACCAAAAACAGATAAACCGAGCATATTGTTATAGTGTATTTGACTTTTAAGATGTTTCTGTAAATGATCTTTTCTAAACGAATTGCCACATGAACACTTGATTATGGTTGAACAACGTATTTTAGTTTTTTCAATAAGTTTCTCTCTGTTTTGCTCATAATATTCTTTGTGTTTTTTATCTATGCGCTCTTTGTTTCGTTCGTAATGTTCTTTACCTCGTTGTGATACATAATCTTTATTTTTTTCATACCAGTTTCGCCCTCTTTGTGATACATTCTCTTTGTTTAATTCTCTATATTCTTTTATTTTTTGCGTCAAATATTCTTTATTTTCTTCATAATATTCTTTATTAGTTCTACCCGCTACGCATCTATTTACACATTTTTCTGTTCTTCTAATCCATTCTCCTTCTCGTTTCCTCAATTGATTTACATTTTCACACTGATATTCTTCAATCAATTCAACGAAGGCATCATCATATTTGACGATTTCAAAAGAAGAAACATAATCGCATTTACCATTCATCCATCTTTTATAAACAATTTTATGAGCATAAAGTCTTTTGTATAATGGTTGAGTGGTTGAACCGATATATACCTGATCCGTTTGATACGACCTGATAGCATATATTTTACCTTGTTTATAATCTGGCATCCTTTTATATCGTTTATTATCGCTATCTTTAAATCATAAATTACCACATTCATATATATGTGTCCTGTACCAAGACGAAGCATCATTTGAGCACATTAAAGGTAGTGCTTCATCCCATCCAACGCACCAGTCTGACATTGGTTTATAAATACATTTGAATTTTGAGTTAATCCCTCTCTGGATACAATAAACACATCCATCTTTTTTTGTTTGATTTGCTCTGCTATAAAAGTCGCAGGCAGTCCGCGACATAGCGGAGCACGCAAATAGCAATATTAACAACATATATTATCCCTCTTCTTTAATTATATTATTATAAATTGCTTCTCGTTGCTTATCTGATAGCGGTAAGCGGTAAAGGATATTTTCAGGTTTTCTAAAAATGTTGGGGTTTCTATTCACTAAGTTCTGAGTGATGCGGATTTGGTCAATTTCCTTCCCTAGCCTTTCCAACTCTTCAAGTTGTTGCTCGTCTTTGCTTTTTTCTTTTTTATTTTCCATGCTATATAATAGCGGATATAAAAAATGCCACACGAAAAACCATTTTTTACATATTACAACGAAATTAGACGCGAACATAAGTATTTGTTGGATGAAGCAGATGCTGATTGGGCTGAACAAGTTAATGAAGGTATCAATAGTCAAGCCCGCGAGAGGCTTAGAGCGGATAGATTGTTGGATGCTTCAAAAAGAGGGGGAATACTATGGAGGATTTAAAAGATAAGATTAGTGCGTTGGACAATAAGCAAAGTATTTATGTAAATATGAATTACGATGAACTGAAATCACACCTTCAAGATGACGGCATTGATATGAAAGAATTTGAAAGAAAACATGGAACTGCCCCCATGAACGAACAAATGATTGAAATGCGAAAATTAGCAATGGCTACCGATAAATATGATATAGCGCACATAGAAGACAATATCCAGCAAATGAAGCGTGATATAGCGCAATTGGTAAAACAAGAATATAAAGAAGAAGACTTAAAACGATTAACTGATAAGGGTTTAACGTATATGAAAAACAAAGGCAAAGCGGACAAAACTCGCGTAATACGAAGAGAGGATAGAGCGCAAGCGGAGCAGGATTATAAGGAATGGAAAGAAAACCGAGAAGAGTGGGAGAGAAAACACCCAGATGATGCTTTAATAGAAGCACAGATAGGCGACGAACACAAGATGCTTGTGCCACGAATAGGTAATGACCCCCGAAGCGTAGAAAGATTTGTTGATGCTATTATTAGAAGTATTCAAGAGATAATTATGAGTCCCAGACTTAATAGATTACTTAACCTTGCTACAGGTGTTGGGCGATATGGTGTGAGAAGGCTAGCGTGGGGGTAGATATTGAGATTAATTGCCAACAATCCACAACTACGTGCGATGAATGTTGGATTACTTGGAAGAAGAAGAGCAGATGCTTTCAACGCCCTTTTGCTAACACTGGCGAGAAATGAAGTGCCAGAGGGTTTGCCTCCGCCTAATCCTCGTTTAATCGCGAGCGGACAGCAAAGATTAGGTGATTATGTATTAAGAGAATATGCGCACAGATTAGCCACTGGAATAGCGTCTTTGAATGCGTGGGGCGCATTTAAAACAGGCGTAGAGGCTATGTCAGTTCTCGGTCTTGGAAAAGCACTTAAAGAAATATACAATACATGGTCTGCTCAACCAGATGCTCTCATTAAGTTGGAAGAAGAACGAATCCATACTGAGGGAAGTAATTATAATGGCGGGGGCACACGAGTGGAAAGCCGTCTTCAATTAGAAGATAGAACTCGTGGCAAATTTCCTTAATCGCAGATGCTTTGGACTTAGTTGCTTTTGAACATGATTTATTGTATGCGTCTGGCGACAAGAATGTCCAAGACTTTGCCGATAAACAATATTTTGAAAGAATTACCAATATGAGTGATTATCTAACGAGTAATGGATTGGCTACGGCCGAAGTTGCTAAGAGTATTTTTGACAATTACAACTCAATGTTTTCAAAAGCGGATATATCTAGAATGGCCTTGGAAGCACAGGGAAGGGCACGTGGCGGAGTATCTCTTTGGGATGCTATGAAGTTTTGGAAAACTATCAAAACCACTCCTCCAGATGCGAAGTATAATGGATTTATAGGCGATGTAGATAAAGCATTGATGTCTATGATTGGTATCATGAAAAATGTGGGCAGTTTTGACAAGGATGCAACATTTAAAGTAAATAAAGTAGTAAATCCTGCTATATTTAATAAACAATATGCGGAACTCGTTGATGGTTTTAATAAAATGGTTAAATCGCAAGAAACAGCCGATGGTGTGAAAGGATATTCTCTTATCGCACCAGCAAATGAAACTACAATTAATAATTTTATAGAAAAAATAAATACGCAGAGCATAAAAGATATTCCACCAAGTATAGAAAAAGATATAAATCTTAGTGTTGAAGTCCCGATCGCATACTCAGACAATATGGTAGTAGCAGATACTATTGGACTGGGCAATAACTTGCTCATACTTGATGATAAAGGCGCCCAAACGAGGCACTTAAAGGGATTTGTTAAATCGTTGAGAGAGAAAACTGGAAAGAAAATTAAACTTTCCAATTATGACGATCCAAAAGTTGGATGGGAAGAGGCCATCAAACAAGCACTAAATCAAGGTGCTAGTATATCAGACGTAGCAGATGCAGATGATATTTTGGATAAGAGAATTTATCAAGAAATGCGGGGTAAATTGACACAGGAACAGATGGAGCAATTGACAGAATTAGAAATAATAGACGAAGAATTTGAAAGGGCAAACCCTAAATATCTAACACCAACACCGCAAACCATGCCACCGCAAACCATGCCACCGCAAGCAACACCCGCACCATTGCCACCGCAAACCATGCCACCACAAACAACGCAAGCACCAGCACCATTGCCAGTGCCACTAGTGCCAAGAACAGGCGGATTTGTTGAAGAACCTGTTCAACCTCCACAGAATGATTTAAAAGAAGACCCAGATAATGCAACAATTAACTCCCAAATGGTTGATAGCATGAGAAGCATTGATAAATTGGTTGATAAACTTATGGGTAAAACTCCCGCCGATGAAAGAGAAGATATGTTAGCACTTATTCGTTTTCTAATGCCAAGCGACCAAAATGGAGGTATCGGCACTTCACAAACAAACCCACTTATTAAAGGCAACGAACTAAGACGCGATCGCATGCTAGACACCAAGAATGATTTTGAATCACTAGATAACACACGTTATGGCAACACAAATAATCACTTTATGTTGAATAGATACAATAGAGCAGTCATCAAGACCAGAATGAGCGAAAAAAGAGAGTTTCCAAAAATGAAACGAAAACTGACTAGAAACTTCCCCGCTGAAATCCCGCGACAAGTCCAAACTCGTCCAGAAAGAAAGGATTTTAAACCGCTCGTCAATCCTCCAAGTAATTATGCTTTTGGTAGTCCTTACTCTCCTTATTTCTATAATTACGCTTCAACACCCCAACCTTTTGGTGCTGAATATGATAATTATAGATACAATCCAAACTATTTTCAAAACCCATAATATAGTGAAACATGCCGAGGTCTATACATAAAGGATTAATAGCAAACAAGTTGCCACGAAAAACACTTTTGAAGCAGAGTCTGGAGAAAACCAACATAGAAAAAGCCCATGAGGAATTGACCATTGACAGGCCAGTAATAACAGAGTTAGATAACAAAAAACCGCCCAAATTTCACAATGACTTGGAAATACAACCAATTAAAACACAAAGAGATAGCGTTGAATTGCTCCCTATTCAAAAAGAAGGAATATTGCCAGCAATGGGAACTATGGTTATATGTGCGAGCACTGGTGGAGGTAAATCAGTTATGATTTGTAATCTACTCGCTAAAAAGAACATGTTGAAAGGATTTTATGATAGAATAGTAGTCTTTTGCTTAAGTCCGTGCCCGATTTTGGAGGACACTCTCAAGTTAAAAAAAGAAGACATAATCAAAGAAGATAGACCTGAGTTAATGAGAGAAATATTAACCAAACAAAAAGAACTGATTAAAACTAAAGGGTTTAAGAAGGCATCAAAAATACTATTGTTGTTGGATGACATAGCACAGAGTAAAACCTTTCTCAAATCAGAAGTGCTTACCGAGTTGTTTTTCGCTTCAACACATGCTAAAGTGTCAGTCTGGGTGGCAACTCAGAGTTATACACAACTCCCGCGAAGAATAAGAATTAATTGCCATTGGATGATTATTTTTAATGGAGTAAGGAGAAGCGAACTTGACAGACTGCCAGATGAATATGAAAGCCCTTTTCTCACCAAAAAAGAATTTTACAATATGGTTAAATATGCTACGGCAGAACCTTATTCGTTTCTAGCAATTAACAATACTGCTAGTGATAGAACAACCCAGTTTAGAAAGAATTTCTCTACTATATTACGGCTTAATAAGGATAGAGATATGACAAACCTGTAAAAAAATTAAATTAAATGGTTTTTTTTTCGCCATAATATATAACATGACGGAATCAACTAAATTATACAAGACGTGCTATCAACAAGCAATTACTATTTGGTATAAACAAAATGCGCAAGGAAAATTCGTAACAATTCGTAAGGGATCGCCCGAATACTTAGCAGTAAAGACGATAGAAGCGGATATTAAGAGTGGCAAGATTAAGTGTCAATTAAAACCAAAAGTAAGCAAGGGGAGTAATAACAATGAACAGCAACTAGACCAAATGCCAGATGAAGCATTAAAAAGAAAAATACCAGACATAGAATCGGCAAAAACTTCATTGCCTAAACCAAATGCCAAACCTATTGAGATGTCTCCAGCGCTTAAGATTGAACAATCTTTACCCAAATCTGTCAATCCCACTCCTGTTGCTGTGCCCAAACACACTACCACAACACCAGCAAGTAAGATAGAAGCAATGGAAGATGCTTCTAAAGAAACTCCGCCACCACCTAAGGAGGTTGCCGAAACTAATGACGTTGATGTAAATCAAGCCATAGCGGATTTAAAGAAAATGAAAGAGGAAAGAATTACGCACAAGAATTTACAAATTATGAAAAAAATAATTAATGGTAATTGATAAAATATATTTTAAAGTTGATTTAAATTAAATTAATAAAGTTGATTTTACTAGAAAAAAATCAACTTACATGTATATAATGATTAAAAACTCAAGTGCTTCAAAACGTTTGCCAATTGACTTTATTAAGAAGATAAATGAAGCAAACCGACCTAAAAGTGATGGGTTTCAACTAAACCAGTTTGAATTGTGGAGTAGTCATGGTGCCCCATTAGTTAATCAACCATTGACAGAATTTGGCGATCTTGTTCCGTATGAGAAGAGCACTCTTCAAAACACATTAACAGACATTTCTGATAAAAAAGAAAATGCGGATGTTGTTGATTTAGACACTGCTGTTAGCAGTTTGGCTTATTTAAAGAAAGCAGTTGAGAATGCTGAGGCAAGAGAGTTTCAATTGACTTCACCACAAGACACAAGACTTGACAATATACAAAAATCAGTTTATTTTATTAAACAATCCGTTTCAGGTGAACAAATAATTATTTTTAATTTCTATTATTATTTTTTTAGTATAGTAGCATTGTGAATTTTATCACCTCACACCCACACACAAAAATGGAAAAAAAAGAGATTGAAGTTACTGAGGAGTTGATGACCCTCAACAACCTCATATATGAGTTTCCAGCAAGTCTGGCGCTCTCTGAACAGGGAAGTATCTTTAAAAAGAACTTCGCTGACCAGCAGACTTACAGCAGTGCGTCGGGAACTGAAATGATTTTTACATTACAAGCAAGCACTGATTTTGTTTATGGAAAGAATTGCTATTTGTCGTTTGACATTCAAGCAGATGGTGCTGATACTAAAGCAAATAACGATTGTGCTATTGGTTTTCAAAACACACCAACGACCGCTATTTTTGAAAGATTTTTGTTGGAAAGCAAGGATGGTAGCGAACTTGAACGAATTGAAGATTTGAATAAATTGGTGAGAAATATTCTCCCGTGGCATTATCCTTTTGATTATCGCAGGCAGGCACAGATGGCGGGGCAGAGAGAAAATGTTGAAGTTAATGCTAATATTACCGACGCTTCAGTTACTAATTTTGCTGTTAATACTCCTACGGCCGTTGGCACTGGCCAATATTTGAGAGTTTTTATTCCTCTCCATTACTTTTCGGGAGTGTTTAACGAAGAAACTCTCATTCCTCCCTCTCTAATTAGTGATATGAGGCTTCGTTTGACATTTGCTCCACCTCAGGAAGCATTGACAATTATTGGATCTGCCACTGGTGGGGTTCCCGATGAGTTTGATGGTTCCGCTTTGACTTTCACCATATCAAATCCAGTTGTAATGTTGGAGACATTCTCTCTTGCTCCTAGTGTTCAGAGAAATGTTATGGAACAGATGGGAAGCAAAGATGGGCTCCCATACACTTATGAAACATATTACAACCAAAAGGCGAACCCGGGGACATCGGATGATTTTAATCTTCAAGTGAATAAGGCCGTTGCTCGTGCTCAGTGCTTGTATATCGTCACGCAAAACGTGCTCGCTGACCATGCTAGTATTGATAACCTTGGAACTGCTCAAATGCCTTATAAGCAGTATCAGTGCCGTATTGGTGATTGATATGCCCCGCAACAAAAGATGGAAATCGGAGGAAGCACCGATACTCTGGCGGCAGTTCAACGAGGATGTGCCGAATTGTATATTAACAATCTTCAAGCGACTATGGACATTCGTGATGCTTACATGTCGTCATCTGTTTCTCTTGAAAACTTTCGCAAATTTTATGCTCCCAGTGGTTCTACTTACGCAGACAATAACGGAGGATTTGCTACCATTATTCAAACTCTTAATCAGTCGCCCCACATTGGAGCATCTGGGATTGCGGTTAATAACTCACGAACTGCGGAAGTCACTCTTCGTTATGCGGCCGATTATAATGTTACTCGCGCCATCACTGCTTGGTTGAAATATGTTAAAGTCGCGGCTATCTATCCATCTCGTGCCGTGGTTAAACAATAAAAAAAATAAAAATTAGAATAATATATAATTTATAATATAGCAATGTCATTTACGATAAGCAATCTTGAAGACGAAAAGCGCACCCGCAAAAATTTCCTCCTTCGCGTCTCCTCAAGCGATAAAACAGAATCAAAATCCGCTTCTACTCACAATGGCCGTTTCGTCGTTGATTTACCAGCAACTGGTCGTAATATTGATATAATCAGTGCTTATGTCGTTAAAAGTATCTCTATTCCAAACGTTTTCCCAAACATACCGAGTTATGCCAACACTCTCACATTGATTAAAACAACTGGATCGGCTACAAAAACGGCAATCGTAACAGCAAATCAATACACCATTGATACATTTATTACCGCTCTTCAAACTGCGATTAATTCAGCAATTACCCCTAACTCCGTAGTTATAACTTTGAACTCCGTTAATAAATTAAATTTCGCTTTCACTGGTGATACGTATGCTTTTGATTATGATAACAGCACTATTAGTGACAAGATAGGACTAACTGCCGATATCTCGGCGGCGGCGAGTAGCACGATGCAATCTATAGTCAATCTAATCGGTGAAACGGCCGTTTATGTTCATAGCCGTGCTTTAAATCAATCTGGTTTAGTTGAAGCAAATGGTAATTTCTCTGTCGTTGGTAAATGTAATTTAGATAAACCCTATGGAGTCCAGTGCTATTTTGAGAGTTCTAATGATGTTGCCGATTATGTGCCATTTAATACAACAAAAAGTTTAAGGTCTATTGATATTGTAATTAGAAATGCGAGTGGCAATGTGCTTGAATGTCCTGTCAATTTTGAAGTTTCAATTCTTCTCAAGGTGTATCATGCTTAAGCAAAAAAAAGAATACATAGATATAATGACCTACATACAAAATTTAGATATACTATTCACTCTAATCAAAAATATTAACTCGCGGCGACGACGACAACATAAAGAGCAAATTCCCTGCGGTGCCAATATTGACCAGTTTTACATATATTTGAAGAAAAATCACGCGCGTATAACAGAAAAGTTAATCAAGGATAAGGGGTTTGAATACATAAAAAAAATGTCAATAGAGATAGAAAAGAAAGTTGATGCGCAAATACAATATTCTATGATATAATATTTATCATAAATAAACCCTTCTTTTTTTGTTTAAATTTGGTCTTCAATCCAGTTTAATGAAGCGTAAATGCTCGCCGTTCCACCGCTTGTATTTTGTGCGGATATAGTAAATGTCTTACCTGACCCTATCTTGATATTATATTGAGACAAATCAATGTATATAGATGAACCACCAGACAACACATATGTAAATATCACACTTCCACCTGTTCTTGTTGTCCCCGCTGTATCAACCTCTGCTAACGATGTGTTTGTATCGTAATTTGAATAAGAAGGTGTTCCTCCCAATGTGGTATTAAGAATAATTCTCGCAATACATGTTTTAGTATCTGAATTGCTGATACACAAATTCTCAAAGTAGATTAATATGTTATAATTCGTTTTGCTGTTGAATGTGGCGCGGTTTCTAATAGTAAATATGGCATTCTCAGTTGCTCCTATAGTTTTGACATTGTCATACGAATTAGTAATAGCAATAGTCCTATCAATATTCCCCTCAACCGCCAAAAACATGCTAGCCGTTTTCATTACAACGGATCCAAGACTTGACGAATACGCCTTCGCATAAATAGCAAACGCCGCCTGATCCAATGATGGAGTGGTAGCAGTGCTTGCGTATTTAAGTCAAAAGCAACTTTCGTCCAGTGCGCGGGTTTTCAATTTTGAATGTAATTTGACCGCTACCCAGATATTGAACAACGATTTCAAACACGTTCAATTTAGTAAAATCAATCGCGGGGAAGTTTCCAGTATTATTGCATTTATCAACATTCCACGCATATTGACTAACTACATTTTCTACGCTTCCCGCCGTTCTTACAACAGACATTCCCAAACTTGATTGTCTAAAACATAAATTGTCTGCTGGTGTGCCTATGCCAATATCGCAATTGAAACTATCTGCGGCGATAGATGACGGGAACAATGCGGAGAATCTAGCAACTAAGCCCATACCACCTCTATATTTTGCTCTTTCAATTGTTGTAATCTGCGCGGTTGAATTACCTGAGGCCGATGTAGTCAAAACCGCCATTGAATTAGTTGTTGATACCACCCCGCCGTTTGTTTCTGTTTTGTCAACTGCGTATTAATACCATATGTGAATACATTTTGTAATACTGGCGACAAAGTAGCCGTTCGCAACTCTCCGAAGGCAGTTGTTGGTAATGCGTCTCTTATAGCATCCGTTGATAATGAAGAAGAAGATGACGATGTAGTTGATGATGATGTCGTATTCGTGCTTTGACCAAACAAATTCATTTTATATATGTAAGTCTTTTTTTTTCAAAAATAGACTTTATA
The DNA here is from genome assembly GCA_019918135.1 of Paulinella micropora. NCBI lineage: Eukaryota > Cercozoa > Imbricatea > Euglyphida > Paulinellidae > Paulinella > Paulinella micropora. Next base: position 11,231 of record WBZZ01001029.1, on the reverse strand, counting down.
TTATATAAAACATGTCAATAATAATACGCGAATTGCCGAGCGATATAGTTGGACACATAAGGACATTCGTTTATTCAGAGATGCCACAGCCAAAATATGGAGAAGAATTTTGTAATGTATGCGGTTTGTCTCGCACATTTCAGTCGCACCCTCCAATTATAGCGGGAAATTTTTATGGTGTAGATAGTATTGAGTTTTTCACAATCTGCTCCATTAAATGCTACAGACGAGAGTCTAATCTTAGACTAAAATATGGAGAACCGCCTTTAGTAGTTGTTAAGTATTAACCTTCTTTTTAATTCTCGTGCTTCTTCTTAATGGTGCTTTTGTTTCCTCTTCTTTTTTCGCTTCGTTCTTCGTCGCTTCGCCCCTCTTCTCTTTAATAAACGTATTAACAATAACGGCCGCTTAATTTTCTCAGTTTAGTATTTGTAATATTCGGGTTATCATTGTAAATCTGCTCAAGCAATTTATACTTATCCTCTCTACTAGCGCTTTTGTATATAACTACATTCTTCGTCTCCGTTTTCGCTTTTAATTTCATTAGTATTATTTAAATTCAAATATAAATCTATTTTGCATCTCAACTCCTCTAATTCTGTTTTAATCCCTTCTGCCTTAATTTCTTCAGGGTCGGCCACATTTACCCAACTATAACTAAATGAAGTGAGCACATCGCCGTGCCCCAACACATTTGAAACCCATGCATTAAAATTTTCTCATTTCGGATTGGCGAAATTACTATACGACAAACTAGCATATAGTTTTCGCAACATACTGCTTTTCTGCGTGTATTCTGATAGCCAAGGGAAGATTTTGATAATTCTTTTGTTTAGTTCATTATTCTTTTGTTTATCAAGCACCCCTTCGCTGTTGATGATAACTGCTTTTTTCTTTTTGAAATGATTTCGTATTGAATTTACTTGTTCTATTACAAACTGGGGAGTAAAAAGGACGACAGGCCTCTCAGTCCAATTCTTTTTTTGTCCTTCTCTCTTCTTTGTTAGGTTATTCACTCGCAACCAACTCGGTTTGTCTGGTATTAATTCATACGTGTTTTTATCAAATATTTCCACAGGCCTCGCTCCAATTGCTATCATCAAAGCAAGTAGTTTAAGATAAGGGTCATTACTTAATATCATATCGTTCATTTTAGCCATTACATCACGGACATCAATTTGTATTTTTTGTTCATTTTTGGCTTTGACATCTTTCTTATATCCCTCAACGATATCAATCCGCTCGTCTTCATTTAGATTAAAATACTTATCCAGTTTGCTCATTTCATATACTTTTTCGCTTTGGTAAGGCTCTATCGCTTTTTTCCTCACCTAAGAAAGTCTTTGCCTTCTACTATTCAAATTTGGATAAAAGATAGCATATTTAGGATATATTACTTTAAGTGCCTCAAGCACCTCTTCATCACTAGTTGGTGTGCTAAATAAAGATATAATAGCATTATGAAAGGCTATACTTGGTTTTAATTCGCTATCGTAGAAGTTGGACACCACTTCATAAATTTTACTTTCGGTACTAGCAACTCTTAACTGCCTAACAAACTTCTTGTCATCTTCGCTCCACATCTTAGTATATATTAGACAAGTCTATATTTTTTCTAATATTAAATTATGTTCGTCAATTCTTTTTTTTTGCTGTTTCAAATATGTTTTTACCTTTCTCAATACCTATAAATCGCCGTTTAGTATTCATACAGGCTATGCCCGTTGTCCCGCTTCCCATCGTAAAGTCTAGCACTAAGTCGCCTTCGTTTGAATACGATTTGATTAGCCACTCACATAGTTCTACTGGTTTCTGTGTGGGATGAAGCGATTTTGGTGGGTTGTTGAATTTTAAGATTGAAACTGGATGTCTGTCGCCTTTATTGATAGTTCCAAAGTTAGTCTTTCCATAAACATTTGAATATGTACCTCCTTTGTGTTTGTATGCTTTACCCTCCGTCTTCTGTGGGTTGTATGTTAATTTTTCTCCCTTCGGTCTGCTCGGCTCATTAAACACATACATCATTTCATGTTTTCTTAGTGGCATCTTGTTAGCATTAAGAAACCAGCATTAGAACTCTTCTCCCATATAAGGTCATACCGAAACCACTTCTCATTAGATTGTATGAGTTTGTAGCCGAATTTAGTAGTTGTAAAGAATATATATACACAATTCCGCTTACATACTTTTTTAAGTTCTACCCACATTTGCTTTAAGTCTATAGCGCTGTCCCACTTACAAGCGGTCTGCCCATAAGGTAAATCAACTAAAACCAAATTAACTTTTTCTTCTATCTTGGGTATCTGGACTAGACAATCCGCATTGAAAAGTTTTATATCCATTATATAATACAAAAGAAATCCACCCGCGCTAGACACGCTTGAACGCGGTGGCCAGGTCGCTCGCCACGTACAGGCTGAGCTGCACGATGAGGTCTCGCTCGGCGGCGGCCGGCAGCGCCCGCGGGGCGATCGCGGCCGACAAAGACAGCACTTGCTCCCGGGTGCGGGCCTCCAGCTGCAGCAGCGAGGCCGCCGTGGGCCGTCCGTAGTGGCTCTCGAGGGCGGGGTCGGGGTCCTCGGGGGCCGGCCGGCCGTCGGCGGCGAAGCGGGCCTCCGGCTCCAGCGGCAGGGACAGCTCCTCCCCGGGCCGGAGGTGCCGGGCCGCGCACAGCAGCCCTACCGCATCGCTGTCGAACATGAGGCTCACGTTGTGGTCCTCCGCCGCCGGCAGCTGGGCCAAGAAGGGGTTCAGGACCGCTCCCACCACGGCGCCCGACAGGTAACTCCGGACCAGGAAGGCGTTGCGGCGGGCGTAGGCACAGAGCTGCTGCACGTCGTCCTCGGCGACCTGCACCGCCAGCACCAGCCTGAGCAGCTGGGCCAGGTTCTGGGCCACCTGGGCCGGCAGGAGCTCCTCGCGCGCCGCCCCGTCCTCCGTGGCCGGGGCGCCTTCGGTGCGCCGGCAGTGCAGTTTGTCCAGCAGCACCTGCGACCAGCTGCAGGACCGTGGCTCGCGGGGGCTTTCCCAGGGCGGGGGGCCGATCAGGGTTTCGAGGCACGCGTAGAAGAGGAGCAGGTGCCACTGGTGGGCGGTCGTCAGGTCCAGGCCCCGGGTAGAGGTGCGGCTCTCGTCGCCCAGCCCGGCGCAGAGGCCCAGCAGCTCTGGCGGCAGCAACGGTGTTTCGTACTGCACCTTGCGCGGGGGCTGGGCGGACCCGCGCGCGCTCGCCGTGCCGGGGTGGCGGTGGAAACAGCGCAGCACCCAGGCGGGCACGCACTGGCGCGAACGAATCGGCATGGGCCTGTTCTCCTTGGGGCTGTACGAGTGCGCCCGCTGCCCGCTGTACAAGACGCAGACCCCGGAGGGGCACTCGCCGATGACGCTGTCGGCCTCGGCGCCGCGGGAGGGCGTCTCGCCGTGGCGGAACACCACCCGCGCGCTGTCAGTGTCATAGCGCAGCAACGAGCCCCCGTGCTTGCTGGCGTGCACCTCGTTCCACCAGGCCCAGTCGGTCTCCGTCTGCAGCGGCCGGCGCGGCCCTGCCCCTAGCGCCGGGCTGGCCCCGGGGGGCCCGCCCCCCGGCCCCCCCCCGAGCCCCGCCTCCGCCCCGTAGCGCCCGCCCCCGGGGGCCGGGGGGGCCGGGCGCCCTCCGGAGCCCCGCCGGAGGGCTCACCGCCGGGGGGCGGGTCCCCCGGGGTCAACCCGGCGGCGTGGCTCCGGAGGGTGTCCGGGAGCTGGGCGTTCGCCCCGTCCGGCGGCGCGGGGGGCAGCCGGGGGCCCGCCTGCGCTGGCACCGGGGCATAGAACGCCCCCGCGTCCGCCTGCGCTCGGGGCGGCCCCGCGTCCGCCTGCGCTGGCACCGGAGCGGGGGACGCCCCCGTGTCCGCCCACGCTCGGGGGGGCCCCGCGTCCGCCTGCGCAGGGAGTGGCTCAGCTTCCGTCCACGCTCGGGGGGGCTCGGGCTCCTCCGCCTGCGCGGGCACTGGCAGGAGCTCGGCCTCCTCCGCCCACGCTCGGGGCGGCTCGGCGTCCGCCTGCGCAGGGAGCGGCCCGGCCTGCGCGGGCACTGGCAGGAGCTCGGCGCCCGCCCAAGTATCTGCGTCGGCCTGCCTCACCGGCACGCTGGGCGGCTCGGCCTGCGCCTGGGCGGGTGCCCGGGGGGGGGACACGTCTCTTCCCCAGGGATCCGCGCTCCGCCCGGCCCCACCCAGGTCCACGTCTAGCATTTCACAGAGCTCCGCCATGATATCGGCGTCCCGATCCTCCAGCGGCGGGGGTCCGTCCGCCGTGGCCGCGCTGGCCGGGGAGGTCTGGCCCTCCATCCGCGGTGCTCTTTCTGCCGCGACCACCGGTGGTGCGTCAGCCACCCACTGGCCTGACGGCCCTCCGCCAGCCGCACCCCGTCCCTCCCCCTCTCTCTGCCTGGCTCCCCTCCTGGTCCAGGGGGGCGGGGCCTTCTTCCCTTTCCCCTTCCTTCTCCCCCCCCCCCCCCCCCCCCGCCGCCCGGGAGAGCGTGTCCCTCCCTCTGGCCACCGCCGCCCTGCCCCCCGGCCCCGTCCGCCGGCCCCGCCCGCCGGCCCAGTACGGTAGCGCAGACATTTGACCGCGGCCCCGCACCCCGATGGGCGGGCTCGCGCCGCAGTCCGCTGTGCCTCCGGCCGGCGGAGCTCCCGCTGCGGCCCCCACCCGCGTGGTGGTAGGCGCGGGCGGCGGCGGTGATACGGCCATGGCCCTGGGCTTCGCGGCGACCAAACGCGGCCAGCCCGAGCGGGCCGGCGAGCTAGCGGGGCGTTGGGTGGTCCTGGCGGCGGGCTACGAGCTAGCCGAGTACCGGGCCGCGCTCGCCAGGGGCTGCCACACGCGCGAGGGGGTCTGTGTGCGCGGCGGCCTGGGGCCGGAGGCTCTAGCCCAGTACCTGGGCTTTGTGCTCGCGGGCGCGGCGCCGGGCCTGCCGGGCACGCTGCGCCTCAAGCCCCACACCCACGCGGAGCTGGTGCACGCCCTGACCCACGACTTTGCGGGCCTGCTACCACCGGGGCACCGGGGGCAGCAGGCCGCGGAGGAGGCGCTCGCCCGGCCCGACTTCAAGTACCAAACCTTGCTGGAAGAATCGGAGGCCTTGTCCCACGCGCAGGGCACAGAGCTCCTAGTGTTTGCGAGCCCCGGCCGGGCGGCGGACCGGGGGGCCTGCCGGGCGCTGCTCCAGCTGCTGCGGGCGTGCCTGCAGTCCTACCGGCCCGTCCGGGAGGTGTGGTTGTTGGACGCGGGGGGGGCCTGGTGGACGAGCGCGGGGGCGGCCGGGACGTGGCCGTGCGCAGTGCGTTCGAGACCTTGTGCCGCGAGTGCGCGAGCGGGGGTGCCCCGGCCCCCGCCTTCCGGTTGCGGCACGCCATCTTTGGCCTAGGCGTGGATGCACACGCCGCGCCGACCCTCGTGGCCGCCAACCTCTTTGCTTACCACGACCGCTTTGGCCACGCCCTGGGCTACTTCGACCCGGAACTCGCGGCCGAGTTCTATACCGCGTGCCAGACGCGCCCCGAGCTCCGGCCCTTGTTACAGCCCGGGCGGGCGTTGGGCGCCTGGACGGCGGCCTACGAAATGCTGCACCCGGGGTCGGCGGGCGAGGCCGCGCCCGCCGGGCGCCAGCAGTGGTGGCAGGCGCTGCGGCCCCGCCAGGCCGGCGGGCCCACGGACGCGCAGCTGTGGCTCTACTCCGAACTCTTTATTCGCCGGCGCCCGGAGTTCCAAGCACTAGAAGCCAGGGCCGCCCGGCAGCGCGCCGCCCGGGCCCGCGCCGCCGTCCAGGAACCGTTGGGCGTCGCGGCGTGGCTGCCGCCGGTCGCCGAGCACCCGTCCGGGCGCACCGCGGGGGGGCTGCAGCCGGTCGCCGAGCACCCGTCCGGGCGCGCCGTGGGGGGGCTGCCGCCGGTCCCCGAGCACCCGCCCGGGGACGATGAGGCCTCCTCTGCCCTGGCGGAGTTAGCGCGTGATCTGGCCACGCAGGACCCCACCCGGCGCCACATGGTCTGCAGCCTGCTGGCCGCCTGCTACGTCATTGACTTTGTCTGCACCCGGCCCGCCCGGTAGCCCCCCTGAGCGGGCGGCCGGGCACGGGGACCCCCCCTGCTCCGGGGCTCGGGGCTCGGGGGGGGGCGGCTTCCTCTCCTCCCCCCCCCTGCGTGCTCAGGTAGATAAAAAAGCTGCTCTCTCTCTCTCTCTCTCTCTCTCTCTCTCTCTCTTGGACACAGACCTCCCTCCGGCGCCCCCCGGCCGCCAGCACGGGGGGGGGGGGGGGGCTAGGTCCTCCCCCGGGCCAGGCCTTGTAGTGCTCATGCTGTTTAATCAAGGAGAGGCAGAACTGTGCGGACGGTCGCCAGCGCTACGGTGGGTAGCTAGTCAGAGCCTTCGTCTTCTTCTGCCTGCCAGTGAGCCTGCTCATGCAGGCACTGCAAGTGCCCCGGCTCACCCCCATGCCCTGGCTGGCCACCGGCGGACTGACACAGTGACTCCAGACCCGCGCGGACTTCGGCTAGGCTTCTTTGGGCCTGGTCCAGTGTGTTGAGCACCTCCCGGAGGCACGCTAGCCCTTGCCGCCAGTGCTGTCTGTCCCGTTCCAGGCGCGCACTGAGCCCGAGCAGGCGTTCCAGCTCACGCCGCGACCGCTCGGCCTCCTGGTCCCGGGCCAGCTGGTGCTGGGCGTTTTCCACCGCGCCCAGGAGCGAGCAGGCTAGGTACCACAACAGCAACAGCGCGAGCGGCCCGCAAAGCACAGACGCTAGCGCGGGGACCGTGTCGGGCAGCCCCAGCCCGGCTAGCAGAACTTCCCACTTGGGCAGCATCCTTTGTGCCTCCGACCGCGACTCCGTGCGGTCGCCGGCGCCGTTCTGACCCCCGGCCGCGCTGGCCCGCGGCCGGGCAGGCCCCGGGGGGGCGCACGGAGGGGGGGGGGCGTGCCAGCGGGTCCGCTGGCGCGAGGCGGAAGAGGGGGGCGCGGGGGGGGGGGGGGGGAGAAAGAAGACTCTCCTCCGCCCTGCCGTGTGTCCGGCGCCGCCTCCCCCCTCCCCCCTGCCCACCCCCGGCCACGCCCGCGACGTGGTGGGCGGCACAATTGACGCTGCGCCTGTTACCCGCGTTGGCCATGTTCAAGAAGCGCAAAGACAAGTCCAAGAGGTGGCCTAGGCCCCCACCCGACTATCCCGTCTGGCCGGCCGGCCCGAGGCCCGAAGACGCGGCCTGGCAGCTCTGGCGCGCAGGACCCTGGCGCGAATAGACGCGGGCGTGCCAGCCAGGGGGGGGCCTCTCCTCTTCGCGGGGCACTCGTCCCTCCTCTGACCTCCTGCAGCAGGCCTAGGCTCGGGGCAGGGACAGCACTCGCGGCGGACCAAGACCCCCCCCGCCCGCGGGACAACCCAGCAAAGAACAAGTTGGTATCATGGGGCTTTTCCGCACTCCGTCGTCACCGAACAACGCGGCAGGTCGCGCGGCTACCAGCGCGCAGAAATGTACGTCGCCTGGCTCGGAAGTTTTGGATTTTTAAAAAAGTCTTCTTTTTTTAATAAATAAAAGAAAATACACGTTCTAGCATGATGGCCCCGGAACAGTGTCTGGCGCGGGGGCTGCTTTGTCGGACTTCTGGGCCATGCTCTTCCTGGCGAGCCACTGCAGGGCCTGGCGTCGCCCTGCTCGGCCGCTCGCGTGAACCACTCCCTGGCCTTGGCGCGGTCTTTGGGCACGTCGTGGCCGAAATAATACAGAATGCCCAGCATCCGCAGGGCGCCCTTGTGGTTCTGTGCAGCCGCTCGCCCGTACCACTCCAGTGCTTTGGCAATGTCCGCTGCCACCCCCCGGCCCCTCGCGTAACAGACAGCGAGCATGTACTGAGCGACCGCGTCGCCCTGCGTAGCTGCCTGAGTAAACCACTGCACGGCCAGGGCAAAGTCTCGTGCCACGCCCTCGCCCTCGTAGTACAAGAACCCAAGGCGGTATTGGGCCCGGGCGTCGCCTTGCGCGGCCGCCTGGGCGTACCGAGCCGTCCTCGCCCTCCACCTAGCGCTTTGGCTCTGAGCCATGTCCAAAATCCGCCGGCGGGAGAAAAAGTTAGTGGTATCTCTTTACCTAGCAGGAACAATAAGCGCGACAACTACCTTGGCCTCCTGCTCCCTGGCGGATGGGCTAGGGAGGAGAGCGGGAGAGTGAGGGGGGTTAGCCCTTCCCCCCCCGGCCTTAATTCGCTTGTACTGAGCACGCAGAGGCGGGCCCCCCTGCAGTCAGGTAGACGGAGAGAGAGAGCGCGCGCGAGCATGCAGGAACCGGCTAAAAAAACCTGCCCGGCGCGTTCTCTCTCTGGCTCCGGGGACCCCGGCTCTTTACTACAGCCCTCCGCCCGCAGGGAGCTCGCCCCCTGCTGGGGGAGCCTCATCGTCCGGCTCGTCCTCCGACTCCGACTCGTCTTCTGACCCTGGCTCGTCCGCTGGCTCCGGCTCGTCCGCTGGCTCCGGCCCGTCCTCTGACTCCGACTCGTCCTCTGACTTCGACTCGTCCTCTTTTTCCCCTCGGGGAGTTTCCGCCCCGGCTGGCTGATCCGGGGCGGCCGCCGCCCGGGGCCCCAGGTACGCGGCCAGCACAAACAACTGGGCCCGGCCCTGGTCCGTGTGGTCGGTGGCGTCGGCGGGCCGCAGCTGGTCCCACGCGGCCCGCGCGTCGACCACGAGTTGCAGGCGCTCCCCGCCTGACTCCCCCACCAACGCCGGAGCCACTTGGTGCAGCGGCCGCGGCCGGCCCAGCACTCGCAGACGACGGGGCTGTGGGCCAGCTCCTCTATTGCCTGCTGCTCGGCCAAAGTCCGCACCGACTGCGCCGGCTGCGCCACGAACCAGGCCGCCCCCCTGGCCTCGTCCGCGCGCCCCGGCCAGGCCCCGCCGATGTGCGCCGTGCCGCCGGCGAGGGTCGTGCCTAGGTAGACCAGGTAGTCCGTCAACGAGCAATCCCCCTCCGTGCCGGTGGCAAACGTGTCAGGCAGCAGCGCCAGCAGTTGGCCGGCCGGGCCCCGTGGCCCCACGGGCCCGTCCAAGCTCGGAAGCAGGCTCGCCAACAGGTCCGAACTCGCCGGGTCCACGCAGTGCGACCGGGCCAGGGCCTGCAGCGCCCGGCGGGTCTCCTGCACCGCCTCTTCCGGCGTCGTCACGTCCCTCGTGCCGGGCGCGCAGTGTACGGGCAGGTACAGGCGCCCCCGCGCCCTGTCGGCCAGCAGGCGCAGGGGGCAGGCCCGGTGCTGCAGCTCGCCCTGGGCGTCGGCGGCAAAGCAGAAGGTCTGCCCCCCCCGTCTGCCCAGCCCGGAACCCAACAAAGGCAGCACCGCCAGCCGGCGGTCCCGGCTGACGGAGTCCACCCGCAGCAGCGCCGCTGTCCGCCGTGTGCGGGGCCCGGAGCACCGGGGCCAGCCCCAGCGGCAGGACCTCTAGCGCCGTGCGGTACAGCTCCAGGGCGGCCGCGCTCAGCGCCTGGCCTGTCTTCTCCCACACCCTAGCCCATTGGTACAGCACGTACAGCCAGCGCTGCTTGGCCACCAGGCCGGCGCCGCAGCCCAGCAGCTGGTCCTGCAGGGCCCGCAGCGTGTGCAGCACCGAGTGCAGCACCTGGCTCTGCTGGAGGCCGCCCAGGCTCTCCACGCTGCCGGCCGCGGCCGCGGCCTGCGTCGCCGTCGCCGCGACGTACAGGCAGGAGCAGAAGCGTTGGCTGGCCACGAGCGCCCGCGTCCGGCCGCCGGCAGCGACCAGCCCAGCGTCCTGGGCTGCCAGCGCGTCGACTCTCGCAGCTCCGCTACCACGGCCTGCAGGTCCCCTGCCTCTCGCAGCAGCAGCTGGCGGGCCAGCACGTTCAGCACAACGGGCTCGTCCCGGGCCGCTAGCTCCGCCAGCGCCGCCGGCACCAGTACGCCGCGCGCGCGCTCCTCGCCCTTGTGCTTCTTGCGAGCCCGGGCCCGCGGCCTACTCTGCCCACCACCCAGCAGCTCCGAGGCCAGCGCTGCACGCGCCGTGTGCACCACTTGGGTGTAGGGGTGGAGGCGCAGCCACCGGCGGCTCGAGGTCTCGTCGCCCCCCGGGCTCCCCAGGTCGTGCCCGTACAGCAGTGCGGCGTCCTGCTGCGCCTGCAAGTGCTGGTAAGGGTCCGTCGCGGCGCTGAGCGCGGCTACGACCTCGTGGAGGCTAGCCCAGTCGCCCTTCCGCCAGGGTCCGTCCAGGAGCGGCAGGCGCACCTCCGGGGCCCGCCGGACCAGCTCCCGGAGCTGGCCCTCGCTGTAGCCCGCGGCCTGCTCCTCCTGCCGGTCCAGCTCGGCACAGTGCGCCAGGAAGTCTGGCTGGGCGAGCACGCGCCGCAGCAGCGGCAGCGCCTCTTGGGCCCAGGGGTGGCAGGAAAGCCGTGGGCGGGGTCGCACACGTAGTCCAGCAAGCGACGCCAGCCGTCACGGAGTTCCGCGCGCGGGGCCCCGGGCTCCTCCTCGATGGCGAAGACCAGCTGGACAGGGGGCTGCCGGGGGTGCAGGACGGTATAGGCGCGCACGGTACCGTGCATAGCGCCGGCTGAATGGGTTCGCGGGGGTGCTGCTGCGTGTCGGGCGAGCTGGGCTTCTGGCCGGGGCAGGCGGGGGGCCCGCGTGCGCGGCGCCCCCTCCCCGTGTCCCGGGCGTGTGCGCGGGCCCCCTCCCCACGGCACAGGGGAGAACGCCCCCCTAGGGAGGAACTCCTCCCCCCTGGTCGGCCGCCGGCGAGGAGGGATGAAGGAGGAGGCGCCCGCGTGGGGCACGGGCCTCGTGCCGGCGTGGCCCGCCGTGGCTACCCACACCGCCGGTACCCGAGGGGGTCAGCTAGTCAGGCGGACCTAGCCAGTGGGGGGGGGTGTCAGCTAGTCGGGCGGACCTAACCGAAGTCGACCGGGCCGGTTGGTACAACGGCTGGCGGGCCAAGCTTAGTCAGTCATTTAAGGAAGCCAACAGTGACAACTGGTTGGCGGTAGGCTAGCTCCTACCGAACAACTAACTTTAGCACTGTCCAGGCCGGCGGCTAGGCCGAATAGTCCACCTCCGCCAGCAGCCTGGCGCGGGGCGAGCAACGGATCCGCGCGATTCCTTGCAGCACTTGTAGGCGTTCGTCGGCAGAGCCGGGGAGGTGGCTGTCGCTGACGCCCGCGTGCCTCAGCGCTTGCCCCAGGATAGCCCGTACGTAGCCCGG
>WBZZ01001028.1:102500-105000 GCA_019918135.1 Paulinella micropora | reverse complement strand
TTTTCTGTCCAATTTATTGCATTTATGCTCGCTGATTACGCCGTCTGAGTCTGCGTCGTCGAGGTTTGCCTCACTATCAAATTTTTGCCATGTCCTTTCTTTTTGCCTTTTTGTCATTTCTTTTGCCTTTTTGTCATTTCTTTGCCTTTTTGTCATATCTCTATTTCCCTTTTGTCCTTTTTTTTGCCTTCTCGTTATTTTCCTTTGCCTCTTTGTCCTTTTATTGCTCTCAATCGCCAATCACGGCGTCTGAGTATCTATCTATCTATCTATCTATCTATCTATCTATCTATCTATCTATCTATCTATCTATCTATCTATCTGAGTCTGTCTCGTCGAGATTTGTCCACACTACTCCCTGTTTCGTCCCATCAAATTACTTTTCTTTGCCTTACCATCGCCTTATGCTCGTTTGTCACTACTGCCTCTTTGTTCTATTGCTTTTAAGCCCCGCCATTCGCCTCACTACTGCCTTTAATGTCCTATCTATTGCCTTTATGTCCGCCATTTGCCTTACTACTGCCTTAATAATGTCCTATCTACATCCATTTCGTTCTTTTCCTTACGGCTAACTTATGCTTATCAATTCTCTCACTGATTTTCCTTTCATTTCCCAGAATTGCCTTTATATGCTGGTCTATTTCCTCATTATTGGCTCTTATGTCCTAAACATTACCTTCTAGGTCTGTTGCAATTGAACGCATGTCCTATCTATTGCTTTTATGCTCGCCTTTGGCCTCAGTACTATATCTTGCCTTTATCGATCACCTCCACAAAATGTGGTCAGGTTACCGATAAAAACTACATATGCGGCCAAATTCGACGTGTTTTGCGAGCTCGCCGGCCCAGCTCGCCCGCAAAACACGTCAAATTTGTGGCTAGCCGCATCATATACTGTTTTGCCTGTCCATTCTCTCACTACTGTCCTCTTAGGGCTGCTGCAGGCAGACGTGGCGGGGGCAAATGCGAACGCTGCAGGTATCTATCTATCTATCTATCTATCTATCTATCTATCTATCTATCTATCTACCTATCTATCTATCTATCTACCTATCTATCTATCTATCTATCTATCTTATCTACCTATCTATCTATCGATCTATCTATCTATCTACTTATCTATCTATCTATCTATCTATCTATCTATCTATCTATCTATCTATCTATCAATCTATCTATCTATCAGGAGGCCTTCCTGCCCCGACAGCAGTGTTAGTTGTGTCGCTTGTAGACCCCAACGGCACAGCGCTGGAGGTAATACATAGCACACATACATACATATACCATACCATACCATACCATAGCATAACCATACCATAAACATAACATAACAAATATGCATAATATACCTCCAGCGCTGTGCCGTTGGGTCCACCATAGACACATAATATACATACATAACATAACATACATAACCATACCATGTTTTGTTATGCGTCTATGGTGGACCCCAACGCACAGCGCTGGAGGTATATTATGCATGATTGTTATGTTATGTTATGTTATGGTATGGTATGGTTATGTATGTTATGTTATGTATGTATATTATGTTTCTATGGTGGACCCCAACAGCACAGCGCTGGAGGTATGTTATGCATATTTGTTATGTTATGGTATGTTATGTTATGTTATGTTATGGTATGGTATGGTATGGTATGGTATGGTATGGTTATGTATGTATGCTATGTATGTTTGTTGTGTGTCTATTGCGGACCCAACGGCACAGCGCTGGAGGTACGTTATGCATATTTGTTATGTCATGTTATGTCATGTTATGTTATGTTATGTTATGGTATGGTATGTTGTGTTATGGTATGGTATGGTATGGTATGGTATGGTATGGTATGGTTATGTATGTTATGTGATGTATGTATATTATGTGTCTATGGCGGACCCCAACGGCACATCTCTGGAGGTACGTTATGCATATTTGTTATGTCATGTTATTGTATGGTTATGTATGTATGTCATGTATGTTTGTTCTGTGTCTATCGTGGACCCCAATGGCACAGCGCTGGAGGTAGTTTGTGTATATATGCTATGTATATATGTTATGTCATGGTATCTTATGTTGTATAGGAATAGTGAAAATTTTAGGCCAGATCAAATTATCCCGTAATAACGGTACGTTTGTTATTCAAAGTTGTGAAGAATTTCGGCCAGCCGGTAATTACGGTACATTTGTTGTCCTCAAATAAAAGTTTAGCCCAAATTTCCCCGTATTTACGGTTGGCCGAAAGGTGTGAGGAGGCCACACAAAAAATTTCACTATTCTTTATTACGTTATGTGTCTATGGTAGACCACTACGGAATAGTACTGGAGGTACGAGAAAGTTACATACATACATACATACATACATACATACATACATACATAGGTACATAGGTACATAGGTACATACACAAGTAGAAGGGGTGGACATGATCTCTGACTTCAACAGCTCATCAACTTCATCCCGATATATATATATATATATATATATATGTATGTATGTATGTA